>OZ020166.1:14468648-14753986 GCA_963971145.1 Sussaba pulchella
GCCGAATTTTATCACAGCCGTCACGAGGGGTGGTTTTCACCCCGTCAGTTTAAAAAAATGATTACGTGCGGATTATCCGTCCGAAGTGGATGAAAAAATTACCGAACGTGCTTCGAACATTCTCGATGATGTACGAAAAGTTTATTCGTGAGAACAAAATGGCTACGCGTTGGAAAAAAATTTACAAAGAGCCGAAAACATAAGTGAAAACCGTTGGTTCAACGACGGATGAATTTAACTTTTCGTTGCGACGGTGAAGGATCAGAAAAATACGACGCTTGTACGACTTACCGATTGTTGATTTGCTCGATATTTATTTCGTTGGCTTAAAAGCGTACAACAAAGACAAATTTTTCGACGACGAACGAAGAATCATCGGTCCTTCGTTCGTCGTTTACGAACGCAAACGCTTCGTTTTCGACACCACACTTGTCGACATTCGGCGTCGCGGATGTGAAAATATTTTAGGCCCAATGGCAAAGAACGTTCCCGCGTCCTCGTCGATGCATCCTCGACATCCTCTCAAAGGATTTCTTTCCCCCGCTTCATCGGTTTTCCTCGTTTCTGCGTGAATCACTGAGTCGAGATCAACGAGAATACAACGAAAAATTTCGTGGGAAAGAAAAATCGTTGGATAAACATTTTTTGTCTTACCTTTTTTCTTCCTTAGCGATATTTCCGGTCGACGGAGCTCTTTGACTGGGTTCCAATCTTCTGCGTCTTTCCTCGATGGCTTCGGTATCCAGACTCAGGGTTGTCTGGATCGCCGTTTGAGTAACCGACGCGTTAACGTGTCGCGTTTTAATTAGCGGCGGATTTCGCGATTGCGGTATAGCAAAAGCACGTCTCAGAGCTCCTCTCGGCGGTGACGGAGGTGGATAAGATATACCTTTAAAAAAATATCAACGGTGAGTTATGTGAGCGAGAGAATTACGGAATTATCGATGATTTAATAGATTAATTAAATCATCTAATATTATTATTATTGATAATATTGATTATTATTGTGAAATTGCTTTGGTTGAATATTTTTACTTGTTCGAAGCTTTGGCAAAGACGACGTTATTATTTTTCATAGATCTACGTTTTTGAGGGATCTATGTTCGACTCTTGGTGCGAGTTCGAGGGAAGTCCTACATTACCGATTTTAGTGGATGGCAACTTATACATTTTTTCCTTTTGAGAAATACTTAGCGTTGTGACCGGTTCTTAATAGATTGATCGAGAGAAGTAAAATAAACGGTATATTTGTTATTTATTTATAACGGTACAAACGGTAATATTTATTTTCCAAAAGAAAAAAAAATATATAAGTTGCTATTCACTAACGTCGGTAATGTAGGACTCTCTCGAGATCGCACCGAGAGTCGAATATAGATCCCTGAAAAATGTAGTTACCCCAGCAGGTTCGCGGACCGAAAAAAAAAACGGAAATAACATAAGCGACCACTCAAAAAGCACCGATGAGCACTGATTACTTTCGGAACATCAAAAGCCGCGAGATTTTGGTCGGAAGCACCGAAAAAGCACCGAATACATTTTTTTTTCTTTCTTTCTTCGTGCTTTGGACCCAAATTTCCGTGGTTTTAATGTTCGAAAAGCACCGACGAAAAAAATTCGGTGCTTCTTTGGTGCTTTCGCTCAAAATTCTGGTGCTTTCAATGTTCGAAAAGCCCTCAGCGGTTTTCGAACGTTTTTAAGTGCTTTCGTCGATGTTCGAATCTGCTAGGGTATGGAAAATAATTAAGATGGCGTCGTCAAAGCTTCGAACAAGTAATATCGATTATTATCGTTCAACAGTTTAATCGTCGAACAGTTTAATCGTCGAACAGTTTAATCGTCGAACGATCATCTCACCTCTGTGTCCCGGTGATAGAAGCGTGTCTTTGCTTCTCGTTATTTGTGGCACTATCAAAAGTGAATTCGGCGGTGTCGGTGATACGGTCGAGGTTTGCGGCGAAGTGGCGAGTGTCAAATTGGGAAGCGACTGACCAAGGTTCGAATAGGCCGGAACTTGTACGCTCAGAGTATTCGGCGTCGGCGATTTGCTGAGCAACGAACGTCTGTAAGCGACAAAACTAAACGTGGCTCATTCGCAGCAGCGAAAACCGCGCGATTGACGTTTTTTTTTTTACGTTGAAATACGTGGGATCGCGAAATTTACCTGATTTGCAAAGGCCTGTGATTGTGTCCCGCGCCACCTTCGCCACCCTCTTCCGACGATACGCTCGAGGCACGTGGTGGTTCGCTCGTTTCAACGCTTACGTTTCGGCTTGGATTGTAACTCGGCAAAAAGCTACTGCTGCTCGGAGACGCGCCGTCCATCTCCATGCTTCCGCTTTGTGGATGAGAGGGAAAAATTTATCATGATTATTTTGAGGATTTCGAGTTTGAGGTCTTGTATACGACGATTTCGCCGATTTTCGGAGGTACTTTTCTAGACGCGGTTGAAGGAAAATGAAGCGTATATCGACGACATTTTTTTCTGGAGATCATTTATGCACATGGTTGATATTTATGCATATGGGAAAAAATCAGAAATATTAACGAATGGCGGAGATATTAATATGATGAAGCAATGTATTTTTTTGAACCTTGCGAAAGTTCTAACTTTTGAACGAAGGTTCAGATCGCTTTGAAATTTGTACAACGTATTCATAGTATTATCGACTATCGTGTGAACCACAGAAACAAAATTTCGATGACACAAAAAAAATATAAAAAATAAAATACCGATAGAACATTTTTTTACTTAATTTTCTGTCGGTATTTTAATTTTTATATTTTTTTTGTTCCATTGAAATTTTTGTTTCCGAGGTTCACACGATAGGTGATAATACTAAGAATATGTTGTGAACATTTCAAAGCGATCTGAACCTTCGTTCAAAAGTTAGAACTTTCACAAGGTTCAAAAAAATACATTGCTTTATTATGCAATATCTCCGACATTTGTTAATGTCTCTGATTTTTTTTTTACATCTACTCAAGCATGTGCACAAATGATCTGTAAAAAAATGTTGCCGATACACGCGTCATTATTTTTTAACCGCGTCTAGAAAAGTACCTTCGAAAATCGACGAAATCGCGTATATAAAGCGCACTAAACCGTCGGAAATTATCCGACCACCAGCGCGGCGCGCTTGCGCAAATAATTTCTGTCTTCGAACGTCGACAAGAAAATTTCAAGTGTTCCCAAATCTTCCGGCTCGAGACGTGCAAAATTGATTACCCGCCATTAAAAAAAAAAAAAAAAGAAAAAAATCTAACCTGTGACTGTGAGCAAGGCTGCTGACGCGCGACGCTCTGCTGCTTCCCCGTGGAGTTCTCGGCATAACGTCGCATTCTTCCATCTCGTAATCGCCATCGCCCAAATATGTGCTCGCTTGTCTGCTCACCGTTGCAGCAGCCGGCGTTCCACCGTGCGGCGGTAGTTTCATTATCGCAAATTGTTGTTGAGCTTTTCTCAGCGATTCCATCCACGACTTTGGAGAAGAAACATCAAAATCATTGTAATCGTCGATTGAATTGAAAGCGAAGCCTCGTAAAGGCTTCGAATTACAATCGGTTACAAGCTTACGCACCTTCGCGAGCTTTGGTTCACCGGCGCTGAGCACCAGAGCGGCCGAAGCCGCGCCGTACTCGTTCAAATAAACCAAACCCAGACTCGACGGTTCTTTCAACTCGTGTACGCGAATACGATCGACCACGTATGGCTGCCGTATAATTTTCAAACCGCCGCCGGCACCACCGGATCCGCTGCTCGTCGAACCTTTCTTCGTCGACGGTTTGCACAACAGCAGCATATCCGTTAAAAGAAGCACGTGGACTTCCGTCTGTTGGACAAAAATTACGAAAACTTCATCGATATTTCGGACACTTTCGTTTCGTCGATGAGCGAACGATCGGGGTGGCGACGGCCATTTCGATCGATCGAAGTTGGTGGCGCGACGACTCGTCGAAATCAAAATGGCGCCGACTATACGCCGAGCGACAGAACGACGATGCGAATATTCGCCGACGACGAAACGGTAATACAACATAGGTTATTTAGGTTAGGTTTGGGTTAATTACGTTATTTCTTTATTTTATACTTAATAGTAGTATTGAGAATAAATAACTTCATCATCATATCATATGCGTATAATCGATCAATGTTTTTTTTTGTGTCTGTTGGCGTTTTGTCGTCGGCGAAAAGTCGTATCGGCGTAGAGTCGCTCGGCGTAGAGTCGTCGGTGTTTTGGTTTCGGTGAATTGTCGTGGACTCATTAGAGTTTCGACGGGTCGATAAATCGAATAAAAATCCTCCCAGAAATAAACATATCGACATAGCTCCGAATGACGATATCTTGAAGGATCAAAATCTCGACAACGAATATCGTTTAACCGATGCCCACTCGAACGATCGTTCATTTTTCTTTGGAATTTTTTTATTTTTCGTACCTTGCTCGTCGCTGAATCCCGCAGCTTGAGATCGCCCTCTCGAACGAGAGTCCTGAGCGTGTCCTTGGGACATCCTGGAATGGGCGCGTTCGTGATATCCAAACTACTGTGAATTTTTACCAACTTCTCGAGTTCCTCGTCTCTCGACTCGACGACGTCGTAACTTTCGATTCGCGACGCCGCACCGGCCAGTCTTGCGGTTTCTTCCGTTCTTCTCAAAGCTGCGTTAACAGACGCTACGAAATGATCCACGCATTTTATCTGCCGAGCAAACGGAATATATTATTGATAAATTTTATTATTATTATTATTATTATTATTTTTATTATTATTATTAATATTATTATTATTATTATTATTATTATTATTATTATTATTATTATTATTATTATTATTATTATTATTATTATTATTATTATTATTATTATTATTATTATTATTATTATTATTATTATTATTATTATTATTATTATTATTATTATTATTATTATTATTATTATTATTATTATTATTATTATTATTATTATTTTTTAATTTTTATTATTATTATTCCATTATTATTTTATTTTTAGTTTTTAATCATCGGATAATTATTCGGAAAGCCAATGCGCGATTATTTACCATCACAGTCAATTCGATGCGCTGCTCCTCGTTCTCCGTATTCTTGTGGACGGCTTTAAGGAGAAGCGAGTATTTGGTCAGTCGCTGCATCGGTTTTACGAGAATATCGAGCAGTCTCAGCCGATTGCAGTCCTTTTGCGTCTCGCACCACTGAAAAATTGCGAAGAAATATTAGCGAATCCTTCGAATCGCGTATTTCTACGATCGGTCACGCGGAAACGTCGAATTCGATGTTTCATATCAACCCACACTATGGTAGCTCCTGTTCAACTCATTATCGACATTTTTAGAAACCCTCAACATTTTTCTTTCTTATTTATTTTTCTAAATCGATTAAAATTTTGTAAAATTCGAAAAACACCTAAATAAAAATCTCCCCAGTGCGCACAGCTTCTATCGATCGTCTTTCGATCGCTCTCCACATTCGAATGAAGACGCGGCAAATACACGAGCCATCGTATAACTCTACACAAGAAAAAGTAACTCGACCGTCACGATTGCGCGATCAATGAGCGAATCCGTCTGACCAAATTCGTATACTTACCACTAGATAAGCCGTGAAGAGTTCGTTGTCGTTTAATCTGTCCCTGCAGTACTGCTGGCACTTGCTCTGTTCCGAGCAGTACCTCGTGTACGGTGCGAAGGTTTGCTCGAAAGTTTCGAATCCGTGCAAAAGATGACCGGGATCGAGGGGATGACCGGTCGTTTTTGCGGCGTTGATCATTGCCATAACGTGTTCGCTCCAGAAATAACGATTAGCCGCGTAAATTTCGGGAATATTGCTGAATAAACGTGTTCTGTCGACCTCGTTCAATATATTCGATGCTTGAAGACTGCACAGACAGGCCATGAAGAGCTGCAACGAGTGGAATAAATATATTATTAAAAAAAAATAAAAAAAAATTTAAAAAATTAAAAAAATGATAAATAAATCAATAAAAATTTTTTTTTTTTTTCAAATTAAATTGATAAGTATATCAATGTATTATTCGCGTCTTCTCACGCGTTCGTTACATGGATATGTGATAAATTTCATAACCGAAAAGTCCAAAAACTTTATCGTAATACCAACATTGGAGTAAGCACTTACGTCCGTAACCACTTTCAACGTTCTTATATAAGCAACCTCGGTTTGCGCCAATTCCCACAGAGCCGTTTGTTGTTGCTGCTGTTTTTCCGTCAGTCGATCCGAATTATCAACTATGTCGCGCCAGTCCTCCTCCAAGCTGTAGAGAGCTGATACAGAGAAACACGAAGACGTTGAACAGACGAATACGGATCGAATTTTTCGCAATTCACATTCGTCGTGTATTCGCTCCCGGGCGTCGTAAAATCCGACGTGTCGTCTCGTCGGCTGTATATATTTTTCACGAGAAATTCTCGAGGTTACGCGGAAAGATATATTTTCGCGTGAAATTCTCGAATAAAATTCATTCGCGCGAAATAATCTTGTGATAAAACTTCGATTCGGGTTTTATCACAATCTAAGTCGTTCGACTCGCGAAACTCTCCGTTTTTTTTTTTTTTTTTCAAACACGTAATTCGATCCTTTGTTTTTCAGGGACGGAAAAATTTAAGGCGAGACAGAATAAACTCTGTTCGTTGAAAAAAAAAAACTGTAACTTTTTTTTTCTCGTCTCGAGGATGTCAATAACTTGTGCGTGAACGAAAGCTCTCGCGTAATTTTTCTCGGCATTCCGAATGATGCAGAACTTTATTTTTGATCGAGAAATATTTGACACCCTGGAAACAATCGTTCGCAGTTTTTTTTTTCTTTCCCACCGTCCGGTTGCGGGGAATTTCGGAGGGCGAGGGTGTATCGGCTTCCTTCGAAGCCGCGTTTATCCACGGGCTCGGGAAACGTCGGATCGTCGAGGTTGTACCGGGAAAATACACGGCGTGTATTGATGTAAAACAATGGCGCAACTTTGCTCCGGAGCACTATTATAATTCACACCGGTGGACGTAAATTCGCGTTCCATTATCGCGCGGGGGGGAGGAGGAGGAGGGCAGCGGAGGCAATCGTGGAGGAACAGTTGTATGAAATTTTAGCCGAAAGTTTCGTCTATACACGCCGAATTCGCTTTAATACACGCACCCACGCAACCCCGTGGGGATTTTCATGTGGATATATCGACGCTGCTTACGAAAACTAGCATGTTTCAAATTTCTTACGAAAACAAGCACGTTTGGCATCACCGCGAAAACTAGCACGTTTCGGCTTTTGCCACGAAAACTAGCACGTTTCGGCTTCTGCCGCGAAAACTAGCACGTTTCGGCTTCTGCCGCGAAAACTAGCGCGTTTCGGCTTTTGCCACGAAAACTAGCACGTTTCGGCTTCTGCCGCGAAAACTAGCACGTTTCGGCTTCTGCCGCGAAACCTAGCACGTTTCGGCTTCTGCCACGAAAACTAGCACGTTTCGATCTTCACCGCGAAAACTAGCATGTTTCGGCCCGCTTATTTTAGGGGTCGAAGCCGAAACATGCTAGTTTTCGCGGCGAATATCGAAACGTGTTAGTTTTCGCGGTGAAATTAGAAACGTGTTAGTTTTCGTAAGAAACTTGAATCGTCCCACTTTTCGTAAGCAGCGTCGATATAGCGAAGAGATATTTCGCGCTGAGTGTTGCAACATATAAATTTGCTTCGAGCATTGTCCGGCAAAGTATAGTCGTAGTTTCGGAATATTATGGGGAATATAACGCCGCGTCCCCTTTTCTCGGTCACCCGTTATTGCGCGAAGATAAGAGAAGGTCGGGGTTTTATCTCTCGGCCGGTCGGTTCTCAACCCTCGTTTTTCCGTGCCCCAGCACGCAACGCTCGTGCGTTATAATAGCGTGCCAAGCATAACACTTTTTTTTCGCCACGTCGGTTTATCGGTGTGTCGCGACTGGCATCGTAGCGTGACTAGCTTTTGGTTTTTTTTACGATAATACTCGCGAATCCACCGAACGTGGGAACGAACTGTCAGGACTATGGATAGAAATTGACATAGATTTTTCGTAGTCGATTCGTTCGAATTTTCCCGACCGACTTGAGATAACGTTCGAAAAAAAATAAATAGAAAAGTTTCGCGAATCGTGCAGTTTGTTTTGATTTCGGAGACGAATGCTCAGCAAATTTTGCAGTTTGCTTGGCGATCATAGATGTTACGTTATTTCGCGTGATTCGATGGTGTTAATATCGCGATAAGTACACCGAATTTTCGTAGCAGAATTTATAGAAAAATAAATAAAGCAACATTGCGGAATTTTTTCGGTTTTTTTGAATTGATAGTTTAGAAATTAGAGGGGGGGGGGAGATATTCCGATGACGACTTTGAAAACCGAATATCTCGGGACCGATGGGTTGAAATGAAAAGCTCTCGGGACATTTCAGATTGCATTGAGAATACCCATCAAGAAACTCCTCACTCGATGGTGCAAGCGCAAAAAAAAATCGAGTTCACTTTTTAATCTGTGAGTTAGGGATAAAATGGTTTCTTTTTCAATGGTATTATCTCTGTTTTTGGATCATCGATCTACGTCCGTATACCAAATTCCATCTAAATCGATCCATCAATCGGCGAATGGGAAGGACTGTTACATGCAGACGAACGGACGGACGGTAAAAAAAAACCACGAGGGTTTTTAAATTTCTCCAACCCTCAAATAACTCATTCGATACGCCGGCAAAGAGCAAAGTTGAACGGACTCGGTACATTCATAGCCGTTCGTGATATAAACTCGATCGAAAGTCCAAAATTATCTCAGCGAAACGTCATTCGCGTGAGTCGCGCGAACAAAAACCCCCGAACGAGAATCGCAACCGAATCACCGTCCAAAACGGGTGAAAATCCGAGTTTGCCCGGCTCAAGGACTCGCCCCGAGGCCGCGTTAGTGTTATCTCATTACCATCTTCGTTGGCGGCAAGGTCGAAAGGCAGTTGAATTTCCGGATGACGGGGAACACCGTGTTTCGTGTAACCGTTGAGTTGTTCGACGAGCAATTCCATCTTCGTGCCTTTGGTATTCGTGAAGAAACCGCTCCAACGTTGCTTGCTTGCCTTGAGTCCTGCAGCCCCAGCAGAACTCTTGGCAGTAGCGAGCGCCGTAGCGTTTCCGATCTCCGAATCCACGCTCGAATCCTCGGTCGAAACGCTGAAGAAGCGACCGCCGCTCCGACCGCGGTAGCTCTGTTTCGAACAAAACAAATGTTCCGTGTTTCATTTTTTTTTTTTTTTTTGTTACTCTTCGCGTTCGTTTTACCTGAGACGCGATATCTGAGGATAGTCCTCGTTGTACTTACTCCACTCGTTTTTCGCAAGGAAACATTCTGATTGCTTCTCTGACTCGCCGAACGTGACGCGATTTTCTCGTCCTTAGCTGAAACCGAACAAGGATAAAACGAACGTTGGTTTATTAAAAATTCCTGGTGAGACGGTTGGTTGTTCTTTATTTTTTTTTTTTTTTTTTTTTTTTTTTGGTTTGTTTTTTTGCCCAAGACTCGTACTGGAATATAAATGAGGGTTGGAAGACGGACGATGGTGCCTGGAAACGTACCGAAACACTTCGGTACTATTCGGTATGGTTTTACAGCTCTCTGTCTACTCTTTCCATAGACCCGAGAGGCAAACCGCAACCCGAGAGGATCGCAACGAGTGCGAAAAGTACAGCACTCGAGTTACAGCTTCGTTCGCTCGGTTCGCTCGGCGAAATAAACTTTTTCTTCGCACTCCCCGCGTCTTTCTCGTGGCTTAGCTAGACGCTCGGCCGTTAATCTTGGACGGTAAGGTGTTATTTTACTTCTACTTTATTGGCGCGAAAAGTTTTCGGGTCACTGGTTACCGTCACGGACTTCGGCTTACGAGTTCGGGGGATTTTCTTACGGTCGAAGTAGTCACGGACGAGTTCGATCAGACGCGACTGTGAGATTGTATTCGTATCGCAATTATTTTGGAAATCACGGGATGAATTCACTGGTTGGAGCAATTATACATTTTGGGTTTTTTTTGGGGGCCCTCGAGAAAAATTGGGAAAAACTCTGTCTCTGGAAGTTAGATGAAAAATTAAATGATGGAAATTATGGAGTTTCTGAGGGCTATCGTTATTTTTCTCTTTCTCTTTCTCTGCATCGCTTCGTGTTTCAGTACACATAAGTACTTTGTTTTTGTTCGCGATCCCCGTAGAGTAATTCAACGTGTACTACATTATCGCACTGAGAGTCTCACCGCTTATAGTACCCTCACAAGTACAATGTGAAGTGAAATTCGGAATTCGCAGGTGCCTCGTCGTTGCTCTCCAAGTTTCTTTTTTGTATGCTCGATTCGAAGCTACTCCCTTAACCATTTCGCTTGCAATGATCACTCCCATCTGTTCTATTCCCATCATATAAAATTTTGTAATTTAATGCGAATAATATTTCAACGTCTTCAGTCGAAAGTCTTTTTGCATAAATAAAAATTAAACAAAATTCTATTGTTTCATTATAAGTTTTGAACATTTAATTAGTAACTATCAGTAAAGATGGTTGCACGAGAGTCGTCATCTGCCGCAGCTTCTTCGTTCCGAAGATCTTATTACCGATAATCAAGCTTTCGTTTAATTCGATTTGATTGTTCAATGGAAATCCGCGTCTTCTCACGTTGCAACTTAATTCGACGGAAAATTGATAAAGTACGAATCTACGTCGATTGTCTTAATTTCCTCGAAAATGAACTTCACCGTCTACCCCGGTATCTTCTTCCCGTCCAAATTCAAGGTCCCTACACGCTCCGCCGGCCCTTATTCCAACCTACATCTCGTTTCGTTCGTAACGAACTTTCGCCCTTGCGTTTTCCCTGGAAAATTCCATTTTCCCGTGACACACGGCACATCCGTAACTCCTTCTCGCGACGTTAATTACATTGAATCGAACTTTCGGATGGTAACAAAACGACGGCGAGAAGTGGATTAAGGACAAGGTTTTCACGGGTTCGCACGAAAAGCTGTGACGAATTACGGAAGGTATAGACGCGAGCGGGAAGAGCGTAGCGGCTAAATAGCCCGGAAAATGATGATGCCTCGTTTCTTGTCGTCTCAGCACGCCTACTTCGTTCCTTCATCCTCGAGGGTAATCGAATCCGCTTACCGTAAAACCGTACTTGCACCGCAAGCTTTAATTAACGCGACAGCGACGTTTTGCAGTCTCGTTGCACGAGCTTCGGAGGTAATAATGGAAATTAATAACCCGCCGTTGCCGGATTTTGCGAAACCTACGTTTTTGCATATCGTAAAACATTTGTGACAGCCTCAGGGGGAAGACGGGGGAGCGGAGGGGACTGGTGACGGCTGTGCGTTGTCAGACGAGACGGAATGAAATTTTTCTTTTTCCTCGCGATGGGTGGAACAAAAAAGAAAGAGAAAAGAAATTCATATTTTACACGGTATTTTGTGAATTTTCCGTAATCATGAACGACCACGTCATCGTCGACTCGTGGAATCGGGCGTTTGTGTACGTTGGAATTTTTACATTCTCCGCGGACGATGATGCGAGCATCGAGGGATTCCCCGGCTGCGCGAAACACGGACGGGCGAAAATCGCTGGTCCGCGCGGTTGCACCGAAGATGCGGCGTGAGCGGTAAAAGGGGAGGAATCGGCCGCGAGACCGAGCCGTGGAACTACGGGGAATGAGACGTGAATGGAACTCGAAAGAGGACAAGCGACCGTCAAAACTTCCGGCCCGTTAATCCGAATCCTCGGGCCACCACCTGGGAAATCAGCTTGGAAACTCAACGATCGTTGAATCGTCGTGGCCGGAAGCATTCGAAAGTTTCAACGTTGAAAATTTATATGCCCGAGATAACGTACGTCGCAGATGTTTTCCCGCGATATATTCGCGAATCTTGAATTATTTCGTGGTAAAGAAAAATTGTGGTTGAAGCGTGAAAGTGCTCGTTGGAACGAAGATCAATTCGGAATATATGAATCGGACTGATGCGGTGACCTGTGAATTTGCTAATGGAAATTGGAACGAAACTTTGTCGTTATCTGCGAGATTTATGAAAGCTTATGATGATAACCGTTATCCGGATTGTGAGGTTTTGCCAAGGGATGACTTGTTTCTATCATGCTTTCGATCGTATTTGTATCAAAGGATCAAATTTGACAGAGTTGAAATTATTCGGCTATGGATGAAGTGTGTGGGATATATAATTCAGGAGTGTGTGCGTGGAAGAGTGCTCAGCTTTGAGACCATTCGTTCAGAGGTGGGCATTCGCTAAATGGAAATGTATTTGAAATACTTTTTAGAACAAATAACTATGATTGATTATCGTACAGTAACGAAGCTTTTCGCAATTATGCAGTAATAATAAATAATTAGGATGAATTGTGGTTTTACAACTGATTGTAGTAGCAATTATAATCCGTGATTATTTAGCAATGGATATACTTTGAAAACATTTCTTTCCGATGAACGCCCATACCTGCATTCATTAATCAAAAATCCGTCAAACGACTGACGTAAAAATTAACAGAAAGTAAAATAAACTCAATTAGATACAAATTAAGTACCGTCTACCTGGTTGTTATTATCTGCCTTCAAACACAAACATAGATCTAAACTCTTTTGCGTTTAAGCGTTTATTCAAAAATCTTACTCGTTACGACTCTCATGAATTTAATTAAATCGAGATGCAAATTTCTATACGAATTTCAACGAACACAGAAGCCTCCGTAAATCGTGAGAGATAACGAATAACCGTAACGAACGGAATTGAATTTCCAAATTTCATTTTCGCGTATTCGACAAACAGTTAATTAATCTCAACATCGAGTCCATTTTGCATTGCATTTTGCAGGTTGCATTTAAATTCTCATTAAACGTAAATAATCGAATTAATAACGCGAATTTGCGCATAAATACCTCGCCAAGCAAAGTTATCAATATTCGCAAATGAATTTGCGCAGCATCCCGTAATTTGCAAAATGACAAAGATAGATGATGACAAAATCCCCGGCAACCGGATATGGAAGTCCCGATATATCCTCGAGGATTTAGGTATAATTCAAATTCCTGGAATCCGAGGCTCGGAAAGTTTCATCGACGTGGAATCGATGGAAGATTGGAAACGAAGTATCGGAAAATGTCCGAAGTGAAACGGATAGCGGAGTTTGCGAAGACATAAGCATCTGTGAATCCAACCGCACGGGCGACATAATCATCCCGAGTGAGACGGAAAACGGAGGATGCGACGTTGAGGTTCCATTCGACAAACTCCGGTCGCAGCTCTCGGGTGAATAATTAAATACGTCAATTAAATTGCTCGCGAGCTTTGCAAAGCGCGGTACGATCGCTCGGTTCGGTCTACGCGTAATGAAGCGCGCAATAATGAAGCCCGATACCGAGGCCGGTCGCGCGGATGGTAACCTCGAAGCCGAAGAGCGGTTGTACGGTCCAGACTGATTTGCGGATAGATTTGCGATGGTGACGTTGGTTATTAATCGAGATTTTATCGGCCAATCTTTCTCAAACTTTATCGCATTAACTCGATATTCGCGAACTTGAAACTGCGTTTCTTGCCTCCGGAAATTCACTATTTCCGGTTACGATCAGTAAAATTTGATCGATCGTCAAGCGTCATCCGGACGTCGAATCGAAGCCCGGCAAAACGAGGAATTTGTGAGAAAACCGTTGAATGGAAATTCGGTAGATTCAAAAGTCCCAGGAATAGAACATCACCTCGCGAATTAATCTCGTCGAGGTTTATCAGTGTGATCCCGTCGGGCATTATTAATTCAACGAGCTTTTGATATATCCCCGATTTGGTCCGATCAATCATAGATTATTCGATCGACGATGCAATTTCATCCGCTGTTCAATTCGTTATCAACGAATACCAAGCCAATGACACATCAATCGTCGCGCAATGATTCATCAATTATCCAAAAGCATCGACTTACCGGTAACTCGCAAGTGCTTCCCACCCAGGCACGCGGTGTCGGTCGTGAGAATTGGCAGAGGCGTCGAAAACGCGTCCAACAGTACGTCCACTCGACCCAGATCGACGCCTCGTCGTTCGCAGACGTTCCCAAGTGCTTCGCTGTAACGAGAAAGGACAGAAAAAAAAAGTTTTGAGAAAACGAAATTTCGTCGGAGAAGAACAGAAAGTAGTTGTTCTCAAGTGTCTTCCAATAAGTTGTGTGTCTAGCGGAGCAATTGCGCGGGCCTGTCGATCGGACCTCGTCATCGTTCGCCTCCTCGTGAAGACCGCATTGAGATCTGTGGAAAAACTTTCTATCCGTCGGCCCGTGTACATACTCTATACATATATATATATATATATCCATATATAGATATAACGGAAGAAGCTTCATCCGTCTCATATCCCACGGGTTTCCCGGTTCAACTTAGTTTTCCGATGAAGCTGAAAACGACGGGGCAAAAGCGAGAAACGGCGAAAAGAACGAAGGGCGCGGTAGCAACGAGAGACAGACAGCCGGAGGAAACGCGGTCCATCGCGCCGACGACGAGAGATAGTTGGACCGGTACTCGGAAAACGAGAAAAAAGTAATTGCGAGCGAAGAGCCACGCGAAATCTTTTCTTCACTTTTTTTTTTTTAACCCTCGTACCTACTCTCTTTCATCATCTTCTTATATCTGTAGAACGCTGCTCGAGATAAGAAATCCCGGATGGAATTGACGATCATCCGATCGTTCGACCGATCGAGCTTCGAATGAGCCGGAATTAAAGTCGCTTTCATTTTTTTCATTATTGAATCGTGTCAATCGTTCTTGATACATCCCTAGGTATCGCTGAGGGTATTTTCAGTATTACACTTGATGATTTTTCCGCATGCTATTTTCCTATGTAAATTGAAGAACCGGAGGGGAACTTTTGGGATCCAACACAGCGCGAGAAACATTTTGGGAGCAGAATGGTTCCCTTCGTTCTCACGAGTGACGATAAATTTTACACCGGCAGTACTTGCAGTGGTAATACGACGAAAAACGATATCTCTGATCAAGTGTAAGATGGGGGGGGGGGGGATGAATGTAGCCCTTGAGGTTAGAATTTTTTTCAATTATTCATTCGCTCGTTTTATTTTTTATTTCTGTTTTTCGTCTCGGTATCCGTTCTCCGGTTGTTCGTGTCAGTGCAATTTTCCGTGGCACTTTCATGCATTCTTGATGCCACGAAACCTCCAAAGTTGATCGTCAATCATGGACAAAGACGGAAGAATACTCGGCGTAACCAAACGCATCGCTCGGGTCGCAAAACATTGCGAAGCCCGAGACGAGAGATGGTTTCTACATCTCATTATTATCTCAGTGGATTTCCCGACAAATGCCGTTACACCGAACGTTGGCTTTCCGACGTAATATATTCAAGCGAATCGCACGAAGCCCCTCCGGTTTATTTCCTCACGGTTATCTTCGGTGTTATAAGATCTTCCAGTCGACGCTACTCGACACGAGCGGGTTCTCGCTGTCACACGAAAATCCCGACCTTGACGTGTGTCTCGTCGGCGTGTCGTTTTATCCGTCTTCATCCCCTTCAGCGATGTTTTCACGAGTATTCCTTCACGACTCCACACCTCGGCGAGTCCGAATAAGTACCGAGTTTTGGAAATAATTGTGCGTAGCCGAAGAATTTCCCGAAGGAACGATGATGGCTGTCGGGGGTTCAGACTTGTCGGAAATTCGGGATATCGCACGAATCCCGCGATAATACCGATAAACTATCCCGGAATGATGATCTAATTTATTCTGCTTTCTGATATGATGTAACTGTAATGGGATACTTTATCACAGACGCGCTACGGCGTTTTAACACGAGCGCGAATGCGTGGAAGCGTGCTGTAGTAATTAAAAGCAATCATGGATCAGTCTCTCTCTTTCTCTCTTTCTCTCTCGTCAGACTATTTAATATAGACCCGGCGCCAGATGTATGCTCGCCCCCGAGCGATGTAGCGCTTTATCGTGCATTATCGTAATGATTTTCGGCCTCCGAGCCGTTCTCGCCGGAAATCCCATCGAACCGGAAAAAGCTCACAATTTATTTTCGCGTATTGCAACGACCGTGCGTGCAGTCGTCAGCACTTATGAAATGCATAACATATCAGACGAGGACATGACGTAAAAAAGGAAAAAAAGATAGTTTACATGTTATACAAACATTGACCATTCTGAAATTTGAATTAATTGCGGGATGAAATTGTTTCAAATATAGTTTCTATGACGTTACGTTGATAGAGAAGTTTATTACATTCGAATAATAAATTATGTATGAAACACCGTGGAAATTTTATATTTCATACCGAATTTATGTATTTATAAATGAAATTTATAATAATTTGGTTCTTGTTTTTAATGTAACCAGGTATGGTTTGACAAATTTGGGTGACTCGTTATTTTTTTATTACAACTTCACTGAACTAATGTTCTCTGTTGAATTTCTCCGTTGTGCAATCGCGGCCAATTCGTGCTTCGCTTCTTTGTCGCATTTGCTCGATGCGCATGAAACAACACAATTCGTTGGCACGAGTCGGTGCCCGGCTAATTGCAATTAGTTACCGAACTGAGGGAATTACCAAAGCCCTAATGATCTTTCGCGATATATACGTGAATTTTACTACAGTCGAGATTCTTCTACATGCAAGTTCTTATAAATCTGATATCATGAAAATAATTTATCAAAACGAGATAAAAATGTATAATTTCTACGTCGGCAAATGAAACTTTCTCCAGTTCGAATACAAAGAATATTATTTTTTAAACTTTTTTAAAAATAAAATTGACGTGCCGTTGATTCAACTCTCGGTGTTTCGGGAAACTGCCGAATGTTTCATAGTCGATAGAATCTAAATTTTAGATCCGAACACGGATTCATTCTCTCGCAAAACTCGCGCATTTCTCTCGAATGAAAATATTGTATTTTCAACGAAGTACCGTGCTCGTACATCAAAAGTTTCCGAATTCACGCAAACCCGACCCTCAAAGTGTCGAAAACAATTTCAATAATACCCCGCGGTCGGGGATATAAACGAAATTTCCTTCATGATTTACGATTTACGCGTTAAAAATCGCATTTCGGCGGTTTTCCAGGTAGCCCCAAGCCGCAAAACACAATGTAAATCCACAAGTTTCGATCGAGTTTGCAAGTTCATTCCGAATAGTGAGAAAATTTTCTGTAAGAACATTGTTATACGAGCAGCAAAAAGCCCATAAAGCGAGTCGCGTCTACGCGTCTGGCTTACCGGCGCCGTACAACGATATACAATGCTTTATTTCTCCGTCGTCGGGCCTCGTTCGAACTCCCTCCCTTCATTTCTCTCTTTCCACCCCTCTTTCGTCTCGACGGCACTTCTCCGGGTCACGAGTTTTCCAGGCGAAACAAATAAATGAAAAAAAAAAAAAAACCAACCCTCGTCAGAACCGTTCCCGAGAGTTATACACGAAGGAGCTTTCGCTGCTGCTTTCAATCCCGAAGGTATACGCAGACCCTTAAACGCGCGAACTCTTACGTGCGATACGCACCTCGATAACACGGTGCAAACGTTTCGGATCAAACCTCAGAGACGAACGTATAGAGCCGGCTCATCGACGATCTGTCAGTACGGCGAGAAGCATTGAAATTGAAATATAAAAACTTCACTAACGTCGATCTTCCACGTCGTCTCGTACGCCTATTATATCTCGTCTGATACGATTTCATTCGATCATACGCTTTCGCCAAAGTGAAGCATTCAACGGTTCTCATCGAGCAGTCAACGACGGAGCAATACTTTTCACGAGCTTTTCGCATTACGTTTTCTATTCTTCGTTCACGAACTCTCTCCGTCGTAAAAAAAAAAAAAAAGAAAAAAAAAGAGAATAAAAGCGAAGAATCGGAAGTGCAGTTAAAAATCGTGGAGTGCAGACACATCATGCAATCCGCACAATAGTGGCTACATAGATATCGCGGTAGAGACGGTGTGCCATAAAGGAAATGAAAAATCGTCGTGATTTCACCACCTCATTCTCTTTCGTGTCTCCCTCCGCTCTTCTCTGGCCCCATTTTGTTTTTTTTTTGTTTGTTTTTTCCCCCGCTTTTTTCAGGAATGCAGTAGGTACACACTACACGGAAGAATGGTACTCGCGGAAAAGGCTTTCCACGTTTTTTTTCGGATCGAGTCGTTTTATTTTCTTTCCTCTGCGTTTTCGTTGCTGTTTTCCATTGTGCCGCACACAAGAATCTGGTAATGGTACAAAACAATAAGGACGAAACTGCCACGGGAGATGGGAGAAACGCATGGAATTTCGGTCTTGTAACGGGAGTCGGAGCTCTACTGTAATTTTGCTGACTCGAGAAACCATGATCCGGAGAAACGTCGACCGACGGCGCGTTTTTGAGGGTGAAACACGCGGGAAAGCGAGTTTTCGAAAGAATGCATCCTCGCGACGAATCACGGAATGTTCAAAAATTCTGGAGACATTTTTGCCGACGATCGTTCATACCTGTTATCTGAATATCGCAGTAGTGGGTTTTTCGCGAAATATTTCGAAACAAACGACTATTGTGAAAAAATTATATATCGGAGACGTAAAACGTGCATTTTTAGAGCCTCGACGAACGACACAGCTTTCCATTGGACGCAGTTTTTCAAAAGAATTCACACTGAAGGACACATTCGGGTGCGGGTGTGACAAAAATATGAAAAAAAAAAAAAAAAATCCAAACAAAAAATAGTCGGTTCGTATCATGACCAGTCTATCGCATGGATAGAAGCTCGATCGAGCGTTATTAACAAGGCTTCCGGCCGAAATCGTTCGGATAACGTGCGCTGAGCGGTCTATACATTATAGATAGCTTCTCATATTCGCTCGTGCGGTTTGATTCGTCACGGTGCGAAAAAGCTCGCAGCCCGGATTTTTCGACATATATATATTTTTTCCCGTTGCTTCGGTGCTTTAATTATTCACCGTCGAATGTCGATTTTCGATTAAAATTCGATAAATCATCCTTCGTCATTGCGCGAAAGGTTTTTCTATAGTTTGCGAGCGACATACGCGTTATCGGCGGGGAAGGAGACGTGGTCCGGGATGGAGGAATGTCGAAAAATCATGCGCTGATCTAGTCGATGGATTCGTCGACGTTTGACGGCACCGAAACGTCGATTGCGGCACTAGCCGTGATAAATGGATGGGAAAGAACATGGACGAAGGATTTTTCATCATTGATTCACACGAAAAGTACACACGGACTCTAAATACGTGAATACAAAAGAAACGAACCAACAGATATTCACGTATCTTCGAAACGATATCTGGCGGATGTCAATATGACGGAAATCAAAGTTAACCCTCCTTGAAAAAAGGGCGGGGGTGGGTTGTGAGGAAAGTGGGGTTAAAAAAAATCTAATAAAAAAAAATTATTTGTGACGTCGTGGGCTCCGAAGGATACTAAAAAAATCATCGACCACATCGAAGGACAGAAGGGTTTCCGTCCCGTGATTTGGGACGTCCCTTCACATACATATATATATGAATCCCGTATCCCAAAGCCATTTGATTCGATCAAACGACGGCCTGATAGATATATATGTAGTTGGAAAAGACCAGTCGTACCAAGATACAAAGTGAGAAAAATCAGGGCTCGAAGACACGGCGCGATAGATGAAGATGGATGTGAGGGAAAAGAACTTGGTAATTCCTAATTGCCGAGCGATAGCGCGCAGGCTCGAGTCTTGCCCATCGCCGGGATTCGTGGGACTGGTTGTGTTCGAAAGAACGACGGTGCTATTATTCCAACGATGGATCTCCATGCTCAAGGTTTTTTTCAGCCGTTCGACTATTCATTCCCGGCCGAAGCCCGATTCCGGAACAACGGGCACACGCCCTAACGCGATTTTCTAATCGACGAAACCCTCTCCGGCACCCACGCACGTTTCCCTTCGAATTTTCACAATCCGTCCAGTTAGATGAATACGTTTCACCCTCGCGGAATTCGCCCGACTCGCGTGATATCCGTTGAGAAGCAATCGTTCGTCAACTTTGACGATAACATTGCAGCTTTTTTAGTAATCGAATGGCGAATTTAGTAAAAAAATCGCGCATGGAATAGCAATAATAAACAAATAAGCTAAACGATATATAATCTTCGTGATATTTGGGCATCTTTCTATGATGGAAATTGATAATTAATTCTTCAACCACCGAAGATTCGATGTATTTTGTTCTAGAGAGGTCCAATGTTGCGAATCGCGCACGGAATAGCAAAAATGAATAAATAAGCAAAACGATATATAATTTTCGTGCTATTCGTACATCTGTCTATGATGAGAATTGATAATTAATTTTTCAAACACCGAAGATTCGTTGTATTTCGTTGCAGAGAGGTCCAAAGTTGCGGAATTAAGTTGGAAGATAAAAAGACGATGGAATTGTGGTTCGAGGTGAAGGTCGTTAACCGTAAATCCTCGTGGGAGCCAAAGTCACGGTCGTGCTCGAGTTTTCGTTCGGTATTTGTTATCGGGTAAAGTGCGTTCCGTTGTATCGAGAGACCGGTGGAGTAATAAAGCGGCGTCTGGGTGTGAAATTATCCCACGGATTGTTGTTTCGTATGGCGACATAAACGTACAGGTCTGATATAACTTTATGGTACGAGGACAGAGGTTTGTTTCACTTACACCAAAAAAGTTCCTTTCGTCGCAGGTAGAAATTCCTCTCGCTCCTGAGATCCGGACTCGTCGCCAACTTCGAAACTCACGCTGAAATACTCGCTGCTGGATACCTGGAAAAATTAAAAAAAAAAAAGAAAAAAAAAAATACAAAAATCATTGAATATGTATACGTAAAATAGACAAGTATAATTTTATGCATTACAATACAGGCGTAATCTTCCGTACGCAATTTGTCGTTTTTTTTTTTCGTATGAAGTTATACGAAGTAGCCACGCAAACCGGAGTGGCATGAAATTTCGAAGATTCGTGAAAATTTCGCGAAAATCGAGGAAAATATGCGCACGTTGAGAAGCTTTTGGGTTATTTCTCATAAATTTTCTTTCATCTTTGCCGTGCGGCGAAAAAACATTCGGGAAGTCTGGCGCAAACTGGAGGGAAACTCCGAGCAAGCAAAACCGGGGCATATGTCCGAAACGTTAACTCGTCCTTACTGCTCGATGGGAGCTCACGGAAATTCCAGGAGCGGCGAAAAGTTCCCGCCGACTTGGAAAGTTACGTTTGTACATCCGGACTTCTCCGACTGCGTTGAGTTACAGTCGGCAACGACGAGATTCCCGGGATTTAATTACGAGTTACTCGCCCAAGCCCTTTCGTTCTCGGACTTTTCTCGTTCTCTTTTATTGTTTTCATGTGTTTCTCGAATTTCCCCCCAGACGCCCAAACAAAACTGACGGTGGAGACAGTTCTCTCCAGGTTCCATCACCGATTGCGTTAAATTCTTCTTCATTTCTTCCTGGGGTTCAAAGATATTACGTTCTTATATTTGTTTTGTCAAAATATACTACGAGTATGCAGAAATAAAGAAATACAAACCACTAGAGTAGATAAATTTAGACTAGAGTCGATAAGAGAAAATGAATTTTCTATTGTAGTAGATTTAATTCAGCCGACGGAGAACCAGTTGATCACGACGATAAACCATTTCGCGAATTCCTCATTACCGATTTAATTGAAATGTATTTAACGAATTCATTGAACGATTCGTTTGCTCCAGCACCATCGATCACCGTCCCAATGAACAATTGACCATTCGCTTTTCGCAGTGCAAAGATGGCCCAAAGACAAAAACCAATCGTGTCATTACCCCCAAAGGAATGTTAATTATTTGGAATAGGTTAATTCATATTATCATGAACAAGGGTAAAGACCCATCGGGGCAGTTAATCAAACGACTAGACGATATATCTCATTCACGGATAATTATCGAAACTCTCCGCAACGGTACAATGGGCTCCCGGGGTGTCCATGCGCCATTGGGGTGATCGAATGTCGGATAGGTGCCTTTCCCACGTGCGAACAATCGCCAAATATCGATAGTGCATTTGGGGCATGGTAGGTTCGACGACGAGCCTGGATAAACGGGATATTTCGGTTGCACTGGACGAGCTCTCGCATTTTGGATGGATACCCGCGGCAAAGGTTGATCGGCCTGGCAGCCCGAGGGGTTGATAATGCGTCGGGCAGATCGGATTACACGGAACCGTCTGGATCATCACGTACGGGAGCTTTTCCCTGGGCCACGTCAATACTGCGAAATATATATTTATATATATATATCTACGGGGCCTGCGATAGAGTTTCTACGAACTCTCATTATGACCGTGAGCTCCTACTCGCGATCGTTACTCAATTATGTCCCAGAACCCTTGTTTCATGATATAATACTACACTCCGAAGCATCGCACCGGCTCTGAAGCGCAACACTCGTTGCTTGCACAACGCGAACAACGAGGGCGCTTTCGATGCTTCATCCCGCAACGTACACCCCTGGTCGATCGTCAGAATTATTGAGCTTCCGTGATGAAGCACATGATAGGGCTCCTTGGCCATTCTCAGTACTCTTCTTAGTAGTGTTTGTTATCATTCTAATCGAATGGACTAATTAAAAGCTAGATTCTGGAATTGTTAGCAATTTTCCGAATCGATAGTTTAGAAATTAGAGGTGGGGAAACACTCTGATTACGACTGTGAAAGCCAATATACCGTGCCTGAAGGGATGTAATGGAAAGGTCTTGGAATGGTTTAAATTGAATTTGAGCAGACCTATTTAGGTTATTTCTCTCGATGGGGTGAGAAAAAAAGAATTTCCAGTTCACTTCTTAATCTGTGGGAAGGGAGCCAATTTTTCTTTCCTTTCTTATGTTATAATTTCTGTTTTTTGATCATCTATCTACGCTTGTGTGCCAAATTTCAACCTATTCCACGGAACCCCACCCCCGTCAGCGGCCTGCAGGCTGCCCATTTTTTCGTAATTCGATAAACGGGCGATGAAAAGCCAGGGTGGTAAAAGTGCAGGACGAATTAATTTCGAATGAATTTTTTCGCTAGAACCGCGCTGAAACTGGTGCCACGGAAAAGTGACTATAATATGAATTCCGAGAGTCACTTCTGGCGGTGAGTTACGTGGAACGACGAGGGACCAAGGAATGGCTCGCGCGGTTAAACGCTACAAGCGAATTTCCCGCCCTTCGCCCGGTCGTCTACCCTAACGTGGGGACGCGGAGTCTCGTAGGTGAAATAAATATTCGAATAAAACCCCGCGGTTGGTCTGACGTATACGAATATTACCGCGGGCTCGTGAGCACTCATAAATAATGCACGAATCGAGCATTCGTAAATCTAACGCCACCATACTCGTTCAAAAATTCTACGGCAAAGTATCTACACACGTCCGAACAGGTATGGACGTATATATCACATCACCTACTTTAACGAGCGTACAACCTCGTTATCCGCTCTCACGAAGAATGACCTCGACGTTAAATTGTTTTTCTACGTATTTTTTTAGATATTTTTCATTTTCGTGATATTCGGTGGCAAGCTGCGTAATTAAATATTCGACGAACACATTGCTCGCGTAATTAATAATATCGTTTAGCTCCCGGCTGCATGCCTCTCCCTGCTTCGTGCTTCTACTGGAACAAATTCTACGCGATCCTTTTTTTTTTTATTTGGTTGCGTCGTTGACCGTCGCGTCGTTCGTGAGGAAAAACGGCGCCACGAGCCGTCGGAACTTCGCGACGAGCTCACAAACATTCCCAATAATTGTTCAAAGGAGCGCTGAAGGCTTCCAAATGACTGGTTGACACCGTTGCAAGCTGCATCGGTTCACCGTGATGCTTCGAGGAGAAGATGGCGCAAGGATTGCTCGCGAGTGACCGAGTCGGGGAATTTCAAGTAGTAAGAGTCAATGTTGGATCAGACGAAGCGCGAAAAAAATCGACCGATGAAAGATAAATGCGAACTTCTAGGTTTTTTTTTTTACCGCTTCAAAAAGATTTTACAGAAAGTTTCGGATGTGCGTCCTCAATAGACGTTCGGATAACTTCTCGAAAAAACTTTTTTCCAACTTATTATTAATATTATTATTACTCATTATTAAAAAATTGAAACTTATTTTCAGATAATTTCCGAATGACCTAAATAAAAATATCATATAATTCAGGCTCCGCTATTCGAATGTGAGCAATTCTGAAATCGGTGATATCGATTGTGATAAACTTTCCTAAAACAATTTGAATCCGATTACCTGTCAATCACGACGAGCCGTGAACAAGTGCCTGAAAGTAGGCTAAATCCACGATGTAAGAAGTAAACGAATTTCAAGTATATAAAGCCGCTGCGCGATCAGACTAACCGCGAAAAAGGAATCCCAGCTAGTTCGGAAGCCGGGTGATGTTTGGTATCCGGTATCCACTATCGGAAAGTGTCACGTATCGTGTACCGTAAGCCGCCGTCGCGGCGAGGAAAGCCAAGTCGAGGGAAGATTCGTGCTGACTCGATATGAATGGTAGCTTCGGGCTGCCGCAGGGACAGGGCCAGGATTCGATGCAGGTATTCACCCGGTCGATCGTCTCGTTGCACATGTATGTATAGAATAGTATATATATGGGGCGAGTCGCGCCGAATCGCCTGACAAAAACCCATCTGTCCTCCGACGTCGTCGATAATTTTTTTTGTATCTTTTGGATCCTACGAACTCACTGAGTTTTTATTTTTTTGACCCCCTTTGGCGCCCCCCCCCCCTTTTTAAAAAGAGGTAACTGCTGTTGCGCCAATTTTGAATTAGATGAAATCTTTTCTCCAGATTCTTCATCGAAATTGCGGATTTCCTTTCATAAAAGTGAAAGGGCGCTCGTCTTCTTAATTTTTTTTTTTTTTATTCCGAAAAAATTCAAGATTTTTTTGGAAATTTTAATACATGATGATGGTTTTATATCTAAAAAAAAATTAAATCTATCTTGCAAAAAATGAATGTTTCGATTATTTTTTTATAGACGATCGATCTTTCGACTTCATGAAAAATAATCAAAAAATTGATTATCCATCGAAAAGTAATCTCAAGGATGGGAAAGAGGTTCGAAAACATTTTTAAAAAATCAATGAGGTCGTAGGATCCAAAAGATACGAAAAAAAAAAAAAAATCGTCGACATCGGGGTATAGAAGGGTTTCAAACAAGCAATTCGGCGCGTTTCACCCCGTATATAGTCACGGTTTTGCCCCGACCGTCTTTGCAATTGCTACTGGCGAATAACGTAGGATGTACCGCTGCAGTACGTAGACGAAAGTAAAGCGAAACGTGCGAGTGCCGACGGTGCGGTAATCCGTGTGGAAGATCGAGACACACGAGATCGTACGTGTCGGTCGACCGGTGCCGAGAGAAATAACCGAGAATTCACCGTGATCGTGGCAAAGAGAATCCTCACTGATCCGACACACGGCGCGAAGAGAAATCGCTCGTTCGATCGTGGCACGTTACGACAGACTACACACACGCGGAAACTCTTGCGCCGCCGGGATATGAGCGTCGGATGCGAACGAAATCCGAGATATAGCGCGATCCGAGGGAAAAACGGAGTATAAAGCGTCGGAATTAAAGTAGTCTGGCTTCCGCACAGTATGGTCGAAACACCGGTAGCTGTCTGATACTTTGCATAATATCGATTTGACTGTAAAACTCTTCTCCTTTCCGACCTTTTCCGACGCTCCGGAAATCACGATGTTTCGAAAACAAACTGAAAAAGTATATATATCTTTCAGTTTCTCTTGTGTTTCTTTCGCCCCCGTCCTGTCGCGTCTGATTTCGTTTGGAAACGAATGAATGGAAAAACACATTCGGACATGGATATACGGAGGTCGATGGACGTACGGGAAAAATGTTCAGTCCGGTCCATTTCTTTGTCTCGATGTTTGCAGCGAGAGCAGACAGCACCGTCGCAGCTCGCGATGTCCGAACAACCTCATATATTTAATTATAAATTTATTTATATTTATATTTATATTTATTCAATAAATCAAAGAGCGATAAAATTGATTGACGCGAAGGAAAAAGAATATTCATAAAAATTTTCGATTGAAACATATCCCAGCCCGGTAAATTCCATTAGCCATGGGTCTGCGTCAAAATCTATTCGACGTCCCTCGGATACTACGAGTATCAATGAACCCGCTCGTTCGTTGCATAATGTTCCGAAAGTTCGATCGGGGTCTGATAATGCAGCCGTGTTTCAGACTGTACGCCGAGTAAAGTGCTGCGGAGGGTGGAAGCGGATAAAACGAGAAGGCGATGGAGACAAGCGGAGGGGGTAATTAATGCTCGGCTCTTGAGATCCATCGCTCTTACGAGAGAGGGAAGGAATGGAGGGGGGTGAATTCGCTCGAGTGCCTCGTCGTGAAACCGTATGCCAGATATCGCACAGTCTCAACGCCAAGATAATCGTACTCCTCAACCGAGATTTATTAGTTCACGAGATTTCACCCACCCACCGGTTATTTCTCCATCTCACGATGATGTAACGACCATTCTCAGCACTTTGATTGTTCGCTCTTGAGAGCTGTAAAAGACTTGCCAAGGTTCTTTCTTCGACCGAAAATGCACGAGTACGCTACTTACATCTTCGAGATGTATATTCGCGGTATTTTTGTAATAACGCTGTTTATTATGGCGTATAACAACTGCGATTACGGATATATATTCCACCGTATTAGATTGTACAACGTGCTTGACACGAACGACTCACTCGTCCGCGAGATATAGACGCGACGTGCACGAGATCTTCTTTCGCGCTTGCAACGTGCACTTACGTTTCATTATTCCGGATATTATTAATCGTTTCGCATTTTCCATGACGCGTGAGTATAACGATTGATCGCGAGCTCCGTATTCCGGTCGCGTACGCGTGAATCTTCCGCAGTTTCGCGGTGTAATGTTGAACGAGTGCATGGGAGCTTCGGAGGATCTATCTCGAGAGATTTATCGTTGACTACACTTTTATCCGGTGCAACGTCGACCCTCTTACATTTTATCTCGTAGACGTCGCTCTCTTTTCTCTCGCTTTCGCCATTTTTATCGACCGTCTCTCGCTTTATCTCGGTCTCTCTCGGTTTCTCTCTCTCTCTCTCTCCCTCTTTGTGTCTGCCGAAAGATAGCCTCAGGACTATGGCTATTCGTATGAGAAGCGTGTTCCATGACTTTGATGCTTTTTTATCCTCTCCGGTCCGGAGTGCTGAACGCGATTCCGATGGTACGTCATATAAATGATAACCATGGATTAAATGTCAACGCTTGTTTCACATTTCGTATGCAAATTAATTCATCCAGTGTTATCGTGAGAAATTGGGTAACGCTTGACCCACCATGGTAGTCCGATTCTTATCGTCGGTTCGTAAAATTTCGAAAAAATAATGATCTTGGGGAAAAGGGTAAACCCGTATTACCGTGAAAAATATTAAATCATCATTTCAGTATGGCAAACTTGTCAATGATTATTTTTTATCACGCTCAAACGAATAGGATATATATACTAGATCATTCCGATGTTATCCATCACCTGTAATTTTATTATTTTCAGATAATATATGCGAACGTTTGAAATATACTCGTTTTTCGTTTCGTTTGTCCAATCATTAATTATATCAAAAAAAAAAAAAAAATCTATTTCCACTCGCGATGCGAAAGATTGAAGAACCGTAATAGAGTTAAACGAAAAAATGTTGATACAGGAATTCAACTGCAAGGTTAGGTTACAAGCACGTAGATCGGTAAGAGAAATGCGCGAGAGAAAGAAAAAAACAAACGCTCGATTTTTCACGGTGCTAATTTCTTCGTGGATTAGCAGCAGCACGTGTGAGAGGGCTTATCCGAGTGTTCGCAGGGGGGGGGGGGGAGGGGTGGAAAAAGGGAGGCGCAGACGGCGATTGCCCGCTTAGCAATTCAAATGACCGGCGGATCGTGAGAGCCGGAATTGGTCCAAAGTGCACGGTTTCGCCTCGTACGAACGGAATTGCCACAGCAACAATAAAGGGTGTGTGTAAACGTTGCCCAGTCAGCTTGGAAATTGCTTCGACGCGCGATTCACCTTCGTAACCGTGTGTAACACGGATTGTGTTGCCGGGCCGTGTAAACCTCGAGAGCTCGGAGTCGCCCTCGGGGCGTTGTAAATTCGTCTTATCGCTGATAACTTTGTTTTCCGTGATTACGTATGTTGGTTTATCTCGATTTGTTCGATAAACGAAAAGCACGATAGACAAAACCGAATCTCTTGAATATTATGAGATAGATACGGGATTAGACGTGTTCGTGACTAACGCGTGGAGATATTGTTTGGGAGTATAAGATGCTGGAGCAGGACCGACCGAGTCTGAAGGTTTGAATGCTCGTGTGCAGAATTACGTATGCTCGATCTTGAAGAAGTAAGGGTGGAAGAAAGACATATTTTTCGAGTGACGTGAATGAATTCTTTTGATTAAAATCGATTATAATTACAGCGTTATTATTCAATAACTTTATTCCAATACCGTCGTTCTACCTCGCTCTCGGCTACATCCACGATAATCGTTGGGGAGGGGGGAGGGTCGTCGTATTCGGGTGACAAGTTTGCGAAACCCATCGCGTTAATCCCTTGTAATGCAGATTTTTAAGATCATTACCGACACACAAACCGTCGAATATCGAACGGAATATTATGAGTTTGGCCCTGAGACTCTCTGAGTCTCATCGCTATAGTAACCCGCTTATTGTAACAACGTGAGAACTTTCATCGAGCGGTTCTCGTACTACGGAAATTGCCAATTTCAACTCCAACCCCGACGATAATTATAATCGCGTGCGTCACTACGGGCATGCATTCGTTATTGATTCGCCTAATGATCATTCCTCCCTCGCCCATCTCATCAAACTCAGACGCTTGAGGCTGTTTGTGCGAATCGTATATTTCATCTTTTCATTTATATTTTGGTTATTTTCTTGTATTTATTTTTGTTGCTTTTTTACGTTCGTACCTGAGAACGGGAGAGTTTGTGACGCCGTCGATTGGGATTGGTTGCATCGACGGATGCTGCACTCGGAACTAAAAGACGAGGGCTGCATTCACCGGCCGCGTTGTAATGCTGCTGAGTTTGATGCGAGGGAAGATAACGATGATGAGGTTGTTGCTGTTGCGGCTGCTGCTGTTGCTGTTGCTGCTGTTGTTGCTGTTTGTGTTGCTGATGGGGAGATGGACCACCCGCTACAAGATTGTGCTCGCCCGTATCCAGCATACTCGTCCCGAGGGCGTCGAGCTGAGTCAACGACCTCGAGCGCACCTGTAACATACGATTCGAGAATTTATAGAAAAATATATGACGTACCGGAGTTCCTGTGATTTCACGAAGTTTTATGAAAAATGAATCTATACATTCGCTATTGTTGATGACTTTGGAAGAAATGGTTATTTTGGTTTTATCGTTTTATAATGTTGACGGGAGTTACTGAGAATATAGTAGAGGGAGGCCGTAATAAGTCTGTTTCTAAACAGAAAGCCGCTGGGTCTAAAGTGACAGTGTAATAATTAGTAGAATAATTATTTTATTACATTTTTTTTAATTAGAGAAAATGTGCTATTCATAAGCTTCAAAACTATGTAACTTCTTCACGTTTGTACCACGCATCGATAAGCGCCCTACGTTACAACTCACACATACCCTATGCAATATCCCGTTCAACCCTATTCATTTGAATATCGTCACAGCCTCATCGGTCGATTATTGTATTCTTCGTTCTACCCCGCACTGCGGATGATAATGCGTGCAACATTGCCCTTGCACTGGGCAACCTTTATAGATTTTTTTTTTTTTTAAATGTGTCACGACGTATTCATCGCCCAGTCACGTTGGTATTAACATCCACGCATCTGTAGTTCAACCGATTCATACGTTGCCTTGGCGTGATGTCCCGGTAAATATCAATTACACGGTAAGGGCGAGATACAGAATAAAAATATAGCCGGGAGCGATGCAGCGATCAACCCGAGGATGGATCGACGAGCCGTCGTCTGACAGTGATGGTGGAAAAAAGAAGATGGCTCGAAGTGGGTCATCCCTTGGCCCAGTCAAGGACGAGGACTGAGCTTTGCCGATCCTTCGCTCGATTAATATAATCGATTTTGCTCGACGCAATTTCTCCCGTTCGTTGGTTCCATTGCCTCGTTAGTTTTGCACCAAGATAGCAATCAAGCTACAATTCTCCGGGAACGATAAAATGTTTCGCGGAACTATATTCTACCTCGGTTGGCGTTGAATAGTTTATGGAGGAATAGTCGAACCGGAGAAAAAAAATAGTTTTTCTATTTTATTATTATTATTATTGGTATTATTATTATATAATATGTATATATATAATAATAATAATAATAATATTATTATTATTATTATATTAATATAATATAATAATAATTAATGATATTATTATTATTATTAATTATTATTATTATTATTATTATATTTTTCGTGACTTTTACGTCCGCTAGCTTGCAAAGATTGTCTGATATTTGAACCGGTTGGTTCTTTCTACTCGGATAAGTAGGTTCGACGGTTTCTGATAATTAAACCACTTTCACGAAATATGACAAAATGTGACCACGGATACAAGTAAGAGGGTTGCAACGTCGCAGCGTTAAGTACCGGCGCATGAAAAACTTCAACGATTCGAAGAAAAATCGCGATCAGTTTTTCTTTTTCTTTACCAACGTTTTTTCCCGCTATTTGAGAAAATTATCTAATCTAACTTTTCTAGTTATTATAAAGACGAGGACAATTCTTATATCGCCAGTCGAACAAGTTGAAAACTTCTTTCAACTGTGAACTTTATAATTCGTAGAAAATAAAAACGAAGAAATTGTGTCAAGAAGCAAAAGTCTTGTGAGCTTCTTTTATTTCCAAACTCGCTTATAAAAAATGTATCACGGTGTTCGCACCTTAAACGGATGTCAGTGTTTCGGATGAATTATTTTGCGAAACCACCGAGTGGATGACTTTTAATGGATCTTCGGAGACGATTTTTGATTGGGACCGCGTTGTATGAGGTTGCTCATTGAAAAAACTCGATCGCCAAATGACCTACTATTCGCGGTTGATCTGCCGAGTAGGGTTGAAAGGGGTGAGGCGAAGGGGTACTCGATCTCAGTACCGCAAGATATTTTGCTTTGCACCAAAAGTCAAAGCCCGAACGGATTAGAGTGAACGACGGCATAAGCACGGAAAAATCAATCGTTTCAAACTGAAAGCCCTCATTCGCTTTCGTCCCACTGGAACTTTTTTTAAAATGGATTTTCCAAATCAATTACCGCTATTGCTTTCTTCCGTTTGTCGGCTAAAAGAGGAATTCAATTCCGATTTCAACGAAAGCCTTCGACGCATTTTCCTTGATCTTACGATCAAACACCCCGAGATTTTCTATCAAGAAAGGTTTCAAGCAAATTTTTAAAAACTACCTCCCGACTCGCACCACGATCCGGAAGCTTATTTCAGTTTAATTTCGATGTTTCGTACCATATTACATAGTTCTTCATACTTCCTTTTCTTCTTCTTGTTTTTTTTTCCGGAATGATATTTCGCGCGAATGGTCTCGCACTCTAGCGCCTTTGTATGTCATCCATCTTTCTTCATCGAAGCGTTAAACGCGAATAGACGGATATGGATCGACGTAGCGAAGGCAAAACTATATAGATATACGCGCGAAACGTTGTGATATATAGATCCACGCGTGTGTATTCGGAAGCAGTTGCTGCGCGATCGAGTGTTTCCGGAGCTTTTTCGCCCTTCGGGGATGTGTGACGGGCTTTCGCGGGCCATCGAAAAATCGTTGAAAATCCAACCGAACCCGTCCGTCGCTTCGCCTCGTTGAGAAATACACGTGTCTGTTGCGAACGTAGATTTTCCATTAGTCGACAGTTCGTAAGCTCGTCGAGGATATCCCTGGCCGGAACTCGGAAATGCCGAAACTCGGAAATGCCGAAACGCCATGGACGTGGGAAACACGGAGTGGTACAAAAATGACGTTGCCTATTGGCGAGCTCGTCCTCCATCGTGTTTAACATTATTTGCGTTGAGTCAATTTATCCAAAACTTTTGACGATAATCGAACGTCGAAGGCATGAAATTTCGAACAGATTGAAGTCGAAAAGAAATGGAAATTATATTAAGGACAAAAAAATGAAGATGTCACGAGCACGAGAGTTATATCGATATTCGATGGTAGTCGTAGATCGTAAAGATTTATAGTTTACGTGTAGAGATTGAGTTTTAGCTTGTTACGTTGTGAACATGATGATATCAAAGCCATCGAAATATTTAGATTGTGCAATGAATTCCCGCGTTCTTGTATTTTATTTTTTTCCGGCAATTTAGTGATTTGTTAGGTAAAGTATATTATATGCATTCGCAAGTCCTTTTCTCGCCGGGCAGACTTATCTGCTTCAATTCTTCGAATCAATTGATTTTAATCGATTTTCGGGCTTTTGAAATGAAAGTTTCGGGGGCAAAAAATTCATTTGAAATTTTAACTTGGCAAACTAATCTTGGGCGGTTTTCGGAGCTACAGCATCTACTCGTAGATGTCGAAAATAAGTTATTTGTCTCCCAGACCTTCCATGTTCTTCTTTTCATTTCGCTTCGTACAGCAAAAAAGCACTTGCCAATACTTTACCCAACAAACCACGAATTGCGGAGGAAAAAAACTGAACACAAAAAACGCAGGAATTTATTACACAACCTAATTTAATAAATCTATCTACGCCGTGGAATTATCAGAATTGTCCGCCTTCTCCCGTTTGCCGGCGTCAGGACGTTGGAAAATTGATGAAAACTCGCGCAAAGGCATCGCAGTTATCCGGGCCGAGAAAGTGAAATACGGGAGCTACTTCGATCGAAAAAAATAAATAAGAAAAAAAGTTTGAAAGCAAAAACGAAAGAAAAAAATCGTGGCCGTCGCCGGGCTAAGGGTGTAGCCGTGAGAAGGATTACACAGCCGTACGGAACGGTCGTGAAACTTCTTTGCGGACTTTACAAACACGAAAACGTCGAGGAATTTTGATATCTCACAGCCAAGAGCATTTTCAGTTTGAGCCGCTTCGCAGATGTCGAAAAATCTATGCGAATACATGGATCTGAATAGATACATGTTTACATACGGGCACAAAGATATCGCATATACGCCATACACACGCCGTACACGCCGTAGTTGGATATATTTCGTACCTTTGAATTTACGTATCGAATTTTTACCTTCAACGCTACCATATTTTTCACGTAGTTGCCAAGGCTTTCTGCGAAATTTCGCAAAAGTGGCGGAGCCTCGTTCACCGCGATTTATCCGGTGTACGTATTTTCAGCCGTTGAAATGACGTCGGTATCGGAAAAACATTGATTTATATTTTTAAAACCGAGTGAATGGCTCTTTCACGATCGTGCCATTCAGTCAACCGACCGCGTTTTCTTTTGAGAAAAATTTTCACCATAATGAAACTTGAGAAATTCAATGTAATTCGCGGAAGAACAGACCGGATTGCCGAATAAAAAATTCGACGATCGCGATTAAATCAGAATATTAATATTGGCAAAACAAAAATGGCACACCTTCGGTTTCTCGCATATTACTTTTATCGATATTCCACCCAATTCACAAGCTCTCACTTTTCTCGGTGATATCGGAATTGAATGACGGAGAAAAAACAAAAGTTGAAAAAGCTTAATTACAACGACAAATCCGTAGTGAGTTAATTCGTCGCCGACGTTTCTTTCGAATTTATTCCCAACGATTGAATAAACCGACAGACGAGTTTTTCCACTTTTCGTTATCTCTCGCTGGCTCAGCCGAGCTGGCGACCGTATATTTTTCACCTTCGCGCGAATGTCCGGTGTTTGCACAGGCGGATTCGAGTTAACGAGGTTCCGACACTGAAATAAGTGGCGCTACGTTATATACATCTGTGCGATTATTTGAGATACTGGCGTACGCGCGTTACACCGGAGAACGAAAATTCATCGGCTACGAGGCCTAGCGAGGGAGAACTAGACCGAGGTGACCGAGCGTAGCACGGGGGTGGAATAGAAAGAGGGTGAGAAAGAGTTGTGTACGCGGACCGTTTGCACGACTCGCCTGACTTTTCGATTAAACCCTTTTCGCTTCGGACTCGGTCGACTCCTGAAAGTAATATCCACAAAAGCTTTCTCACCACCGCGAGGCTATGTACGCGGTACATACGTAAATATATAACACACGTAAGAGCGTTGCACATAGCTCGCCGAAAGCTGTGAACGCGGGGCTGAAGGAGAAAGAGTAAGCGAACGAGAAAAAGGAGTCAGAATGGTGTAACAGCTGTATATACGCGAGGATAGTCGTATATGGGGTTTAACAATGTCTGCCAAACGTCTACCGATTCAGTGATTTACCGTTTTAGTCGCAAGTCCATAAGCCGTTATTATGAGAAATATAAAATGGACGTTGATGGTTGATGGATTTATTTGAGATTGAGGGTTGAACCTTGAGCAACGCGTGATATATTCCACGGTTCGGGGAAAAAATCCATTAAAAAGTGGCCCTCGTTGATAGTCGAGAATAAAATGTGGGTGAAGAAGGAAAAATTAAATATTGCCTCTCCGAGTAGAGAGGACGCGCATATATATATATGTTCAATCTCATCGTTATCGTCACCGCCAACCACCACCGGCTTCACAAACTCTTTTATTACATTTGCCTCACTTCGGAATTAAGAAGATCCGCCGAGAAGTCGGAACAAATCCCCGGCGCCTGTGAAGAAACTCGGTTAATTCACGGTTCAGCTGAATAATTCGCTACTCGGTTTCAATCCTCTTCATCATTTTTCGCTCCGGCAGTTCAATTTTCGACGGAAACTATTACCGCGGAAAAATTATTTTGATCCTTCCCCGAACTAGTTACAGAAAAAAATAAATTACAACATCGTTTTTTTTGGGCCCGCGGTGGATATATTTTTTCATGGAACTTTTCGATGACGTCATTATTTGTATATATGTGAAAAAGAGGTTATGGAAAGAGCAGTGGAGAAGTGATTACGCCGCGACGGAAGAAAGGCATACAAGAACGTACGCCGGAAATTATGAAGTGCGATGAAAAAGAAAGAAAGAATAAAGATCCATTTCGAGCGAAGGCCCAGCCGGCTCGTTGGAGTTGCGAAGAGGCCCGTGAATTGGCTGGAAACAGAAATTGCTAACTCAAGGCCTCGATCATCGATGAATACTTAATACAATAATTACAGATGAAGAATCATTATAATCATGATGTGATGATATTTCAATTTCCATAATTCTTCAATTTTTTCTCAGCTTTTTCAGTCCCTGTTATTCAAATTCACCGAAAAAAGAAATCTAACTTGTTTGGATCTTAACTTACGCGTTGAATATTTTGAGGAACGATTTTCCAGGTCAGTAATTGTAAGAAAACACGGATGATCGAATCATCAGACACGAAATAGGGAGGGATGGATGATAAAGATGTTTGCGCAGGGTCGTCTCCTCGTCCTTGACTCTTTAGCGATCGGATGATCCGCTTTCTAGGCGAAGACGGGGTTTTAATTGAAAGCCGGCTCGAGTTGACAAACAAATTAGTCTAATTTGTTATAAGAACGATGGATCGGGTAATGAATGGGAACGAGGCAAGGTAAAAAGATAGCGAGATGGAAAACGACGTACTCTTTGAGACGAAGAAGGAGAAAGAAGAAGAAGGAGAAGATGTTCGAAGATTGTGATAGAGCAACTTCGCGTGGCTCATTCGCGTCAAAGAGGTTTTGAAGAAGAAGAAAAAAAACCAGTGCCACCAAGGACAGCTTCATCACGAAACCTGTACTCTTCTCGCGACGTTCCGATAGGCGAACTTTATAATAACGTAAGCTCGTTGAGTTTGTCGGAAAATCGCGCTGTCATAATTTGTGTCACGTTCGAACACGAAAAAACGAGAAACTGAACTAGCTATCGAATATATCGACAAGCACGTTGGTTCAGTGGCTTGAATGCGAAATCAATGTCCGAGAATAATATTACAGTTAGCAATAAGTTAACCTGTATATAATCTATTCCACACGAGCTCGGCCAGCCTGGAGCCAGTGGATCGGGGGTAGTTTTCATTTTTTTACAAGCTTCAGGGTGAGTCAAAGATTCTGCAAAAAATAGGGTGTGCTTTGAAGGTTGTACGGAAGCTAATAAGAAAATCGTCGACTGAATCGGCCAGTCACAACCCTGACTTATGGTGACTCGGCCAGGGGTGGTTTTTTTTTACGAGCTTCTGGATGATCCGAAAATTCTACAAACCATCAAGAGTGTTTCGAGAATAATTTCTTGTGTTATTTGTGTAATCTTTGTATTGCTTCTATGCGGGAATTATGGGTAATCGCAAAAATGTTCATGGAATCTTATTTAATCGTAAAAGATTACAAAAAAGTTTGTGTATTGTTCGTGTGTTCTTTATCTATTCGTTTGGTGATCCCAATGTATTTTCGTGTTCATGTGTTCTTTTGTAATTTCTTACGAATCTTACTTCAGGGCGCGTCCGAACTGCTCTTCGTAATTTTCCAAAAATATAATGTACTCCATCATGGAGACATGTAATCTTTGAAAAATTGTGTGTTATCTGTCACGGATCACATGCAATCTTTTCCATTTGGTTGCACTCGATCAAGGATTACAAGTAATCCGCAAAAAAATAGTAATCTTGTGTAATCTTGTGTAATCTCCATGCCAATGTAATCCGATGTACACAATTTTTCAGAGCGAATATCCCCTCGGAAAATCCAAACCTCCTACCGACTCCTACCCCGCGGGAATATCGATTCAGGGGTAGGTCGCGTCGTGTCCTCGTGCTCAACAATTCATCGCGCTTCTCGGTGCGATTCAATCGGGAGATTCAATAACTCGCCACGACGATCGCGAACAGCAACGTTGACGACGTAAGCCCTTGCTTCTTCCGTTTCCGTGTTTCTTCCGTGCGAAGGTTTTCGCCCAACGTTTTCCGTGCGTCCGTACATTACTGCCGCGCGGAATGCATACAGAGATGCATTTGCACGTACGGGTAGCATCGCCGGGCCAACGACGCTGGGGTTGTCACAGCCCCCCGGAGGACAATGGCCAACGTCGTCGGGGATATTCACGGAACCGGGGAAACGACCTTGTTATATCCAACGCTTCATCCACGCTGCTGGCTAACGAGCCGATGGCCTGTCGTTTTCCGTGGCAGACAGGAAAGCTTTTATCCGGGTGAACTCCGAGAACGATGGAGTTTTCCTATACCAGCCGATTATTAACGACCAGCACAAATGGAAATGAGCAGGGTGGCCGCAGCTACATCGATCGGTTTGTATTATTCGCTGCTACATCTCTGCATCGTGTCGCCGTATGAATAAAGATGCACGAAAGATTGTTGAAAAAAAAACCTTTCGAATTATTCATTCCCACGAAAAGAATAAAAATAAATAAACGGCTTGAAAAAAAAGTAGCAAATTTGGTGATACACGTGTAATAAGCGGTCATCGTATAAAACGCCATGTTTTATAACGTCACGAGAACATTGAGCAAACACTTTCGCATTCTAGAGAAATAATCTTCTCGCAAATTGTAATCCAAAGATCCTCTCGGATTTGTCGAGAAGCCTCCCGATGACAAGTAGAAGGTCGGAAGGGTAGCAAAAGCGCATAGTCACGTCGAGCCGGAGAAGACAAAATTGGTCCCCACGAGAGATTATTTCCCGAGGATATGCTGAGGACAACCCGGTTTTCTCGGTGCCAAACGAGGAGGAAAACGAATAGATCGGGGAATCGCGGGTAAGACGGGGGTGGGAGGGGACGTGGAGCTCCTTGGAGCGTTGAGCCTCGAGCCACGACTGGTCGCTTTTTGCCGGTTCTCGTCTTTGCGATGCCCGCTGGAGTGAATAAGGAGAAGCCGGAGATGTAATACAGTACATTGCAGAAAAATTTTGCGGATGGATTTTTATAGGCTTTCTATGCCGAGATCTATCGGGCTGTTCTGGTTCCTTTGGGATCCAACGCGTTATCCTAATCTACCGCCCTCACGAGCTCAACTGGGTTCGTATATAATATTTCCGTATCAACTGTGCATATTTCAACGTTCAGCTCTTGGACAGTCAGTTCCATGAGCCACTAATAGCTTTGCAATAACCGGTTGTGAATTTTCAAAAATTAAATATACATTGCACCTTGATTGAAACTATGTGTAGCAACGCCCGGTGAAACTGAATATTCGAAGAAATGTATTTCATAAAAACAAAAATATATTCGTATAGTTTATTTATACGCTCGTTACTTGCATTTGTTATTTGCGCCAATGAATCGTCTTCGATGTTTGCAGTCGGTTCGCAAAGTCCGTCGCTCGTAATATTCGATGCAATACTGTTGATTATTTGTGTGTGCATTGCCGAGCCATCCGTTGGTCTGCGGTCGAACCGCGAGCTGCATCATTCACCTCAATTTTACTCCGTTGCCACTGAATCGTTTACCAAAGAGAGGACGATATGGGGACATCACGGATTAACGTAAACTGGGGTGACGAAAAGAAGAGGTTGGAATGGCAGAAGGATAGGGAATCGTAAAGGGCGACACACGTGCTAACGATCACCTGTGTTTCGCAAACGTAGAGACTCGCGCACTTCCTGCTCTCGTTTCCGTTACGCGCAGACAGTTCTGTGTCATATTTGCTCTTTCGTATAAAGAACGAGTCATCGTGACGACCGAATCCACTTTCCGGTTGTCATCATCGCCGTCGTTGTTAAAAAACTTTACCGACGTTGCTGCCGGAGCCTTTGCGGAAGAGACCTTGCTCCAGCCTTGTTTGATCGAATTACACTGTCAGGAACTGCCTGGCTGTTCTTAGCCGACGAGGGTAGCCGGAATACACCTGACCACCCCAGTTTGCCCTGTGGATGATGCACGTAGTCCCTACCCATCGTTCTTGGTTCACCCCACAACCACCTCTGACCCTTTACACTGGACAACCCAGGTTTCTACCTTTGCGTCACTAACACCACCTTCCGCCCTTTGATCTTCGTTTTTATTTCATTCGCGATATACGGTTTCGCCCGCTGACACATATTCCCACTGGCATACTCTTTTTATACCACCCACGGTGACATCTCGTGTAACTATCTGCAATAACCCACCCTCTCGGCCAGTAGAATTTGTCGAGCGAACGGTTGTTGAACGCACGAAATGTACGAAACAATTTTCTCTACCCATCGACTTCACTCGAGGACCAAACGATGTTTCGAAGTAACATCTCGTTCGTGTGTTTGACCGAGTACGAGGTATCACGAGTTATGGGTCATTCGTTGCTATCTCGCGTTTTCTCTCTGCAGTGTTTCTCTTCCGTCACTTACAAGTAAATTCCCTCCGGCAGTTACGATCATTTTCACAATCGATTTTTCGGTCGATTTAACGGCGTCGCGTATCTACACGGAGGCTCTTGAGCGAGCGGGCAAAAGGCTACGAGCGTAGGTCCTGTGGACACAATAGTCCACACCACCTTCCCATCCTCTCCGCCACGGGCCCACATCCTTTGTATGATTAACGACGTTGTCACTAACTTCCGCAGCAGTGAACAGTTGTACAACCATCGCGGGCATTGCGTGCTTCTACAGCGAGGTGAAATGGTAGCTACATACACGCGCGACTGATTATGGCGACGGTGGAGGTTGGCAATGGCTCGAATCCTCGAGGAAAAGATAGGGACCGAAAGGGCTCGGCGGGCACCGGAAAAAGTCCGAAGAAAAATAGAATTAACACGATATATGCGGAAATGAGACTTCCTTGCCCTTAACTACACAGCGTGGTCGTGAACTTTCATCCCCAATGATAATCCACCCTTGGAAACATCGCTGTGTACTGCAATTTTGCAATCTCGCGGCAACTAACTGCGACAGCTTGTTGCACGCGATATTACAAAGTGCCGGTGAAATATATATATATATATACGCGTTCGAGTATTATATGGACACGTTTCACGAACAATGGGGTTGCACAGCGGTAGAGCAGATTCCTTGAATTGATGATAATTCCTTGCAAAATTTCTTTTATTCCAGGTTGGATACCCGGAGCGAGCGAACAAAGGGCTCGTTGCTGAGGCGAAGCACCCGTTTTCCGGACGATAAATAGGAGCGCATATATAGTCAATCCCGGAGAAGAATGTACAAGGCACGACGGCGAAGATCCAGTGGAATATCCGTAGCGAAGTTTCACAAAGCGAATGGAACTTATTCCAAGCTGCGTTTCTTTTCTTTTCTCTCTTTCTTTCTTCTTTTATTTTCAAGTTTAACGGTCTGGATGGACCGGAAACCGTGAAGAAGGTGGAAGAAAAGATTGATGCACATTTTCAGCGTTTCTTAACAGCCACGAAATCCGATTGCCTGGCAATTTTTTTTTTTTTTTTCGTGATAAAAAGAATGCCTGAAATACTCGTTATAATGGTTTTTATTCAATGACTCGGATGAAGAAGAATGATAAATTAAACGAGTTGTAATTTCCGTCTGTGTGCATTTCGCTCGGATTATCGTTGGTCGGGGCTACGTTTTTCGGAATATCGTGTCGCAAATGTAGTTTCCGGTAGACGGAAAAGCTTATCTTAATTTCTATCTCTCTCTCTTTTGGCTATCTTTTTTGGTTCTGACGCGCTTTTACTCAAACATCCTTTTCAACAGGCGGCTAATGTGCTCCAATGGACGTGAGTCACTACACGGTACACACGACGAATGAGACTGACTAGACTCACGCGATAACATCGATGAACCTTTCTATGGAACTTCCGTTCTCTGATGCGGATATACGGGTTGTACGAAAACCGATCTCGCTGTGAGGGGAAGAATAAAACGAGCTTGCCACCATACCGAAATTCGCTGCCACCGCTACGAGCCCTTTGTCCTTATCCATCTACTGACGAAGATTTACGATGTTTGTTTTGCCCTTCGGTTTATGCGCTACGCGCATGAGCTTTCTCGAGTCTTTTGCAAAGAAGCTTGACGCTTGATGGCACGGTCGGATCGATCCGATCGTGATGCTATAACGAATCGTAATCAGCGATGGACGTGAGCTGATCGAGCAATGGTGAATGAAAATGTTTTTGCGGAAACTTCGAATCGTATTAGGTTATGTAATAAATTCCCGGGTTCTTTTGTATTTTATTTTTTTACTGCAATTTATGATTTGTTGGGTAAAGTATTAATATACATTGGCAAGTCTTTTTCTTGCTCTGAAAACCTATCTGTTTCTACTTTTCGAATTAATTAATTTTAATCAATTTTCAGGCTTCCAAAATGGGAATTCTAGGAGGCAAAAAAATATCATTAAAAATTTGAAATAAACTCGACAACAGCCTGAACTAGAGGAGATGTCGAAAATGTATTCTTTTGCCTCCTGGAACTATTATTAAAACAACCTGAAAATTGATTGAAATAAATGAATTCGAAAAATTGAATAGATACGTTTGTTAAGCAGGAAAAGCACTTCCGAATGCATACATATACTTTATCTAATAAATCACAAAATTGCGGGAAAGCAATACAAAAAAACCCGGGAATTCATTGCATAACCTAAACTTTAATAGCATCCATCAGCTGTGGTGTATTCTCTTTTTTTTTACAGTTGTAAGTTCAATAACCCGCTCCTGGATGCGTATTATAATTCAGCAGAATGGTGTCGCAGACTTGCTACGGCGGTGGGGCTATAAATGCAGCTAACACGCCGTGCAAACCAGTTTCAGATGAGAGTTTATAGAATAGCGTCAGCGCTTATCTCGCGTTCCACTTTCCCAGCAAAATATATATAATGATAACACGCTAGCGTAAATTGCGCATATTCAGTTGAGAACCATGCGAGCGTCGCGTCTCAGAACGATAATTTTATTCTCGTTATTTCACTAACACTCTCTCACGACCTAACCCCGTCCACTGTCCTCTTTTGTTCCGTCCTCCGACCGGCGACGCGCAACTTTACGTCTACATAAAAAAAAAAAGAAAGAAATGTCCATGCGAAACATTTATTTTGTTTTTCTCGCGTGACTCGTCGTGGGTGCTATGGCAAGTTAGTTAATCCCATGAGGTGATGGACGAGGAAGATAAATTGGCACTCAAAATTTGAACTACCTTCATGCTCTATTTGTCGCAATTAACGTTGACACGAATGGCCCAGTTAGTCAACCATCGACCGGCCAACGAAAGAAGCCCGTAAAAACGTATCCAACCCTCCGACGGTCACGTGCCGACTTCCCACTCCTCAACCTCTCCGAGCTCATGACCTTTTGTGCACACGTGTCGGTTAATTGATATCCTGCGACATTTTTCCAACTCTGTTGATGCGTATTTACCGTTCCATTCTGTAACGCGCCTGACCCTCTTGTCTCCGGTAAATTATTGACAGTGCGATTTCCAGAAAGATTGAATACCACGTAGGTTACGTTTACCGTAATTATTTTGAACATTTAATTCGATAACAAATTCGTGAATACAACAATTGACTGACTGTAGGATTTTTTATTTCGGCCGGGACTGATTAAACTTAACCGAATTACTAACCGTGACGTTGGTTAGAAACTCGAGCCGTTCGTTCGCCACGATTCCGTTGTGTGGGAAAGGACAACCGAAGGACGAAAGAAAATAAACGGGAGGGCCGTCGCAGTGGTACGATAGCGGCGGCAGCCAGCAGCGGTTGTATCGCGCGAGGGGTTTTCCATCTCCGTTTTTGTCGCACAGGTCGAGACCTTCGACGCGGAAGCTATTGAGATGCGGGACGAGACGTTGGTAGTGGCAGGACAAAATTAGATAGATCCAGCGACTAGTCTGAAGGGAAATACGGAGAAAATGGGCTCTCCGTGTTCGCGTCTCAAGTGGAAGGAGCGAAAGCAAAGAGGAGTTGCCGATTATTCCGCACATACACGGTGACGAAAGCGTACAAGTGACAAGAAACGCCGGGGTGGAAAATTTATCGAGATAATTTGCAAGCCAAATGGATCGAGCTACGTAGGTTCTCTGTGTATGTAGGTTCGTGGGCGCCGTGTTCGCGCTAATGGTCGCAAGGGACTTGAGATGGGACTGCCAGTGCTAACGTATACCCGTTCTGGTATAACACGGTACATAATGCATGGCAAGGGGGCAGCAGGGAGCTTTCTACAGCTTCGCCACGGAGATTCTACGTTCGGAGTACAACGACAATTAGATGTACAGTGAAAACCCGACGCTAAACGTGCATCTGCTGCTCCATTTGAATACCCGAGTGTTATACGGCGACGTATCGACAGTTTCACTGGCATGGAAACACGGAATTCCCGTTTCGGCAATGTCACGGTTACGAGACCGTCGAAAACAGTACCTAGTCGTGACACTCGACGAGCACTTAACATTTTTTTGTGCAAGATCGAACAACAGGACCAACGAATTATCCCTCAATAGATTGATGTATGATGCAAACGAAATAAAATAATTACGTTTTGTGTATTGTTTGTGAAGAAGAATTATTCACTATATTAATTTGTTTCAAAAGAAATTTAGTATGGAATAGGGAACGAATTTTTCTGATATTTTTATATTTAATTTGCGTAATATTCATAATGGTTGTGCAGGAAGAAGATGTGGCTTGCCAGTTGAATATACATACGATGGAAATAAAATAAAAAAATTTTGCTCTGTGAATCGTTTGCGAAGATAAAAAATACTCCACGAGATTAATTTTCTTTGAAGAATATAGGTTAGACCAGCGACTGAATTTTCTCTAATATTTTGATACTTAAATTAACGTTATTACCCTTAACATTCATAAAGGCTGTGCAATAAAAATCTGCGGCTTGCCATCTGCGGCTTGCACCCAACGTAATTTCAACGTAAAACCATGGCTCGAGATCTCAAAGGGATCAGACCGAATTTCTGCGATATTGTGCGAAAACTTTTTCAATTACTCAAAACCGCGAAAGTACCGCGGAAATGTGCGATCATATAGTTTGAGAAAATGTGTACGTTCGGTATCGGTAAGGAGGCGCGAGACCACGAGTTATATCGGTTTCGGTTAGTTCGATAGGTCGGTGGGAAAACTTTTTACGCGCGTTCGTGGAACGACGAGAAATACGTTGGAAACAAGTGGTTGGCGTAAGTAGTATATGAGTTGTTCGATGCGCCGTAAAAGTGGAGCGTCGGGCAGCGGTGAAATTGTACTTTCGGTCGAGTGTTTCCAGCTGTTCAGCGAGCGCGCGCGTGCGATGGCCGTGACGGGATAATTTTGGCCGCAGAAAAGTAAAGTCTTCGGGGGAGGGGGTCACGAGGCTCAAGCAGCTTCCGGTCCATTCTGGAAGGAGAGAGATAGAGAGGAGCAGGATTCGTCGATATGCGAGAAACCCACAAAGCAAGAGCGATATTGCATCCTCGTTGCGCTCCGAAACAAGTTTCGAGGATCCTTCTATGTCAATCCCGAGGCTTTCGCAAGCACGAAATTTTCTCTGTACACGTGTGTACGCCTATAACGCAAAATCGTGCACGTACGCGTGTTGCAAAAACTTCGTCTTTCCCGGAAAAACAACTTTTCCGTGTGGTACAACCATCGGCCGCCTCTGTTTTGCATCGACCGCTGCGATTCGCGGCATCTGCTACGACATTTCGGGGTCGGAAGAATATTGCATCCAAGTTAAGTTTTTGTGGATGCAAATTGGATGGAAAAAGATTCGCTGCCGTAATTAAAAATCCCGTCGTGGTTATTATCCTCGATAAAAACGAGGGACGTGGAAAGTTTCAAGTTTCTCCATCCCTTCGCCCGGTTTTTTTTACTGGTGAATTAGGAAAGCCCGGCAATAAACTCGGGTGACTCGAACGTTCGGTGATGAGTCGCAAACGTAAATTTCTCGTGGTTCCGTCATCCCTGCGAAAAACCACGTCTTCAAGAAAAAACGGAAGAAAACGGAGAAGATATTGTCGATGATTCCACTGTCGCGCTGTCATTTCCCATTTCTTTGCGTTCTGCCCGTATCAACGACGACCATTAGAAATCCGATATGGACCAAACGTTCGTACATTATGCGGTTGCTCCGACCAGTGGAACACGTGTACGGCAATATGTATGCGCATAGCGATACCCAGGTGCGCATTAAATTAATGCGAATACACCGAAATCCGCAATCTAAACGTGATTCGAGAATTTTTGTTTTACAAACCGTGTCGATTAACTTTACCGCAACCGATATACAACTCTCGACTCTTCAACACGAACGAGCATTTCGCTATATTCCGTAGTTTTCCGCAGACTGTATTTTCCAGCGTCCGAAGAATTTGCATAATGAACCGTGCGCTTAATCGATGGTCGTGTTGGAAACAACAACAACCGTGAGGTCTGCTGCGGTCCGGCCTCGCAAGCTTCAACGTCTATAACGTTTGACGCGAGACGAGCACCGTCGAAACTTTAAAATCAAGTTTTCCAGACTTTTTTTTTTTTTAATAGCGTGACCCCATTTCTTCCCATTATCATCAGACTCGTGCTTCGGAGCGTTCGTTATTCTTACGAGTTTTGGAACGGCATATTGTTCGCGTTTCGGCGCGTAACGGGGCAATAAAGGAGAGTACGTGTCTGAAGGGTCGAGCCTACGACGCTCTCCGAAACCTCACCGAAATCATTGACAGGCGGGGAAGGAAGTATGCAGCGCCGCACCAGCGCTCACCGAACTGTCTTCAAGCAGCAACTAATACATCTTTCTATCCAAACCATGCTTCGCTCAAGCTTTGTCGTCGGAGGAGAGAGGGGGGGGGGGCTGGAAGGAGCAAACTTTGCCGTCGTGTCATGAATTTTCAAGACACTAACCTTGTTTGATAATTTTCGGCAACCGAGACAGAGGATTAATTGAGAGAAACTTTGCTCGTGCGCGTTTCAGCTTCCGTTGTGCCTCTCTCGCTATAGACTACTGTAGATGTATTACGAGTGTGGAGAATGTACTTATAACTGCATAAATATTTATGTCGACCGACAGAGGAACCGGGTTTTCCAAATTTATAAATAAACAGCGGCAATGTCGTGATTAATTCAGTATCTCCAACTAGTATATTCTGTTAAATTCGGTCTCGTAGATCCAACCGTGTGTGTGTATGTGTTATGGACGGTGTGGGAGTCAGGCACGCTAAAACAACATAATCTGATTTTAATAATTGATTCAAATAATGCAACTTCGTTTTATAAATTTTGTAATTTGATCTGATCGGGCCTTTTCTTCATTTTTATTTATGTTTTGAAAATTTTATTGTGTGATCGAAATCCCATTTCGAGCTTCGTTGACAATCCGGCTGAACCTTTCGAGCCCAAACAAACCCGTGTAGACTTTGACGCCGCGTCGTAACGGTTTCTCCGTCGCAACTATGAATCCATTACCGCGGTTGCACCGAGATGCACCCTCGGGGCAATAGCGAAGATGGACGAGCATGACGAACGGCCGAAGAAGGTTGAGGGTAGATACGCCAGATTTCTATTTGCAATCGAACGAATTCGATTTTGCCGGAGTAGAGTGGAGGTAACGGTTTGCGTCGAGGAGGTCGCGAAGGAAAAAATCAACAGAAGCATCAGTTGTGCAGCCGGTGATGCACCGGGCCATTGCTCAACAAATCGTACATGTCGTCGCGAATTTTCACTCGGCGCGGCCAACCTTGCTGTACCACAATCTTCGCATCTTCGTCGACCTATAAATTTTCTTCCAATACCGTACGGGAATGTACTCGCGCGATCGTAAACTCGATTTCGTTCCTCTCCAGTCGAGCGAACAGACGGAATTATTTTTCTTCTTCGACGATTTATCGGAATTTTTACGCGTAACGAGACCCCCATGGTACTCGTTTGGCACATTACGACTCCCCAATGTTCATCGCAGTAGTAAGAGTCACGGTTTTGTCAAACGTGGCCGAACGTTTCGCGCGAACGACCGCGTTTGAGTGAGATATTCAGATTTCAGGCCCGTACGTTCTGTGTACAATAATGTTCACGCGAAAGTGTGAGCTTTTCTGCGTGCGTGGGAGGCCTCAGTGAGTAAGGATCACAAGCTCGAGCTTTTTGTTCGTCGACGTTAACCCACTGTTACTCTTAGATCCATGCATATTGCTTCTTTAATATTTTGGTCCGTCGTTCACTCGGCCTTTTTCGTTGGACAGTACACTGATGATCAGTTTCAATTACCTTATAGATGAAGCTTCGCGAGCGACGGTTCAAAAGAACTTCGTAGAGGACGGATAAAAAGGAACATGAGACGTTCGTTACGTCATCTTTTTTAACATTCAAAATGACGATGTTTGATGTGCAAAGATTCTTGGCAGGGATTCTGAGTGAGGAGCGTCGTAATGAACGTGACATCGCGCCGAAAAACTTGAAATAAGCAGGACTTGGAACGAGTATTTTGATAAACAAAAAGATCTTTCAATTCTACAAGCTTGTCAAGACGAAACCCTATTGATAAATCAATTCTCAATTGAGAAGTTCGTCGGTATTTTTTCCAAATTTAGAGCACCATGGAACTAAAAGGCTCACTCTGCCACAACTTTCGAGCTCTTTCGCGGACTTTCGCCTCAGTTCATGTACCGGATATTAATCAGCGTTATTCCATTGTTCGAAATCCATTTTGAGAAATACGCGGCAGAGCTCGTTGCGTCCGTTATTGTCACAATTTTGCCCAATAAATTACATAGTCATTCTTTTAGTAGGATATTTTTCGAACGCTCGGGACTTTTCTTCGATTTCCTTAGCAATATATTTTCGTATCATCGTTCGATCCCGTGAACCCTTTTTCACTTAAGTGGCCAAACGAATATTCTCACGATCCGTGTTTATAGTCGACCATTCGCGAATGCGACTTCTCTCTTATCTCGAGATGCTCTCGACCGTGTTTGCCCGGTTTTCGGCCAGCTCCGTACACGTAAGCCGTTATTGCGTCACGTGGTGTTTCGGATGTTGAGCGGCTGAACGGAAAGGCAGTTGGAGGGTCAGCCTCTTCCGGAGGTCGTGGTCGTTCGAGTCTTCCGTACGGACGACCAGCGTCCCGACGCTTTAATCATCCGAGTGTCTTCCGACCTCGTGCGGCCGCTGTTTGTGTGCGAGTGTGTGTGTGTGTGTGTGTACTTGAACGTACATCCGAGGCGAGACCCCGAGCGGCATAAAACCGAGCGCGCAGAACCGAACGCCAACAGCGGAAGTAGTTGAACTGTTATCGTTACCGACGTCGACATGGCGTATATACGAGAAAAGTTACGCTCTCGTTGTGCAGCGTGGCCAAACGGCCGAGCAACGCCAGCTGCTGCAGCTGTAGAATTCAGATTGGAGCATCCGCGCGACCGCCAAAGTTTTCTTCGTTTACGATTGTAAGACAATGTTACATTCGCGCTCGGCTTGAAATCTTCACGAATCAAAGACGACGCTGAATTCCAACGACGGGCAGATACGTGCCTCAGTCGTAAATGGAATGACGTCGAATCGACCATTGTCGCAGCACTTCTGAGCCAATGCGCTTTTTTTGTTGCACATTTAAATGCAATTCTGTGTTAAAAAGCACTGGCTACCGGAAGAAAGTTCGTCTTGTTATTTATGCCGCTGGTCGATGCGCGACAATCGAGTCACGAGACTCGTTGAGTTTTAACTCGGCGCACGAGACTCAATCTAAATTCCGATAAGTAATCTCTCTTCAAAATCGACCGCAGCCGTGAGAACGAAGAAACCACTCGGTCGGGCGGTAGACGCGATGCCGTACCAATTTTTCTTCGTTTTACTCTCATTTGTTTCTCGGCGGATGTGCATCTTCCGGGCAAACTATAAAGATCACCGCGGCCAATCCAATATCGCAAAACTACTCCGTACTGTCGATACTGATAGCCGCGCATTCGATCGACAATACCGAAAACTAATGGTTTGGTTTCGGCGGAAAATCCGGGATATATCAGTCCATTTATTTTCCGGTCTCTCTTATTTTTCCTCTCACTTTTTACGTTTCATTTTTATTGTTTCAAAAATTTTTTGAAACCGAATTTGTCACGCGCACGTTTCCGGTACGTGTCATGAGTGTTTCGGAGAAGAAATACAAAGCGAGTTGAGTTGAAAGTACAAAACCTCGTGGCTTGAAGGTTTTTTTTCCTTGCCGCGAGGTAACCGCTACGATCGATCGGGGGCGGTCTCTCTCAAGGTTCGTCGCTGGTATCACTCGTATTTTCTCTCGAACGACGACGACGAAGACGACGATGACGATGATGACGACGACGACGACGACGACGACGACGACGACGACGACGACGACGATGATGATGATGACGACGGGAGCGCGTTTCCACGCACACTCGAGCGAGTGCAAGAAGAGCGGGCAACCAATGCACGCTCGACGTCGTTGTCGTCGTAGCCGTTGCTACCGCCAGCGTGCGCTCAATTTGCCATGGCCCCGCCGTGTTATCACTCGCGGATAATCATAATTACTTCGACAAACTAATTATCCCCGACCACCGCCTCTAGCCCCCGCACATTGGACTGAGCCGTTAACTCGTCTCGTGCGATATATAAACTGGAAAAATGGGATAAGAAAAATATGAAACATGAAAATATGAAATATGACTTTGGTTACCTTCTGAAAGCACGCAATGTGCAAAGTTCGACGGTGCGCTATTGTTTGAAAGACAATTTCGGAATAACTCGGAGAGCGTGGGATATCCGATGGGCAGAAGTAAATTGAGGGATTATATCGATTTTTTTGACACGCGAGTTTTCGGAGGCTGACCGATACGAGCCTTTACCACTTCTCCATGTTTTATCATCGAATATCGAATCAAAGGTCAGACGAAGCCTCGTAAATATATATCCATTCCATCAATTCGTAACAAGATATTGTTTCGCATTGTCTCGAAGACGTTTCGTGTGTGAGCACAACGCTTCTCGTCATCCCAGTCGAAAAAAAATATTTTTTTTTTATCGACAAATCATTGTTTCACTCGATATCAATCGTCTTCGTTCATCTCGATGACGATCTCGCTATATTCGTTATCGCCTAACAAACTCAGTTTCCGGTCGTCCGTGCCAATATCACCGTTTAAGTTCGTTTCGAGTATCGATCGAGACCCGACCGACTCGTCCCGGCGTTTCACGTATAATTGGCCCAATCATTAATTACCGCAAAGAGATTATGCCCGCCTCAAGTTCACGCGCCTGCAAAGCGAAGCCGCCTCTCAGTTCCGAACTCCCACGCGGATTAATTTGTTGGCAAGTGTATCACCTTAGCGCACCGGAACATGACAATATTATCTACGTGATTGATGTTACCGAAATATGGATGTTATCGCGTTAAACGCCCCGTTGGGTTATCAACGGACGTATCAAAAATAAACGAGACGCCGTTCCCCGCGTATACATTGAGCCTTCGATATCTTCGCGGACATCGATCGGCTTACCAGCCTGATGACGTGACGAAAAACCACAAAAAAAAAAAAAAAGAGAGCTTATCAAAGGTAAGAAAATTTGTAGCCTCTTAGAGCGCGGATGGTTGTGACGTGAGTAAAAAATTCTCGTAGTTTCGGGAAATTATAGACGCTGCACGTTTTGTGGTTGAGTGCTCAAAGCTCGGAAAAGATTGGCCTCGTGCCAAAGATTATTATGACGTATATATATCCATCGGGCAACGTCGTCGGAACAAGTTCATAACCGCGCTATGAGTATTTTTTCTTCCTTTTTCTTTTCTTCATCCTAACGAAGCTTGCAGCACGATATACGTTCTCATCTGTGCCCCCGGCTCGGTATGCCGATACCTTGGAACTTCATTTTCTTCACCACCCGATAGCTATTCTCTTCCGTCTGTTTCATTGCCGTACGGGGCTTTTATCCCAATGGGATGAGATGGGTAATGGCAGAGCCAGGATCAACGGGAATGTTCTTTCTTATTCGACGTTTTTGTTCTTCCGCGGAGATCAGTCGTTGGAATCTCGTATATACGGACGATTTTATTATATATCGAACGTTTCTTGGAAACTCCATTTGTCCAATTACCGGTCCCTTTTTCCTATCTCCACGTTCTTTTCGGCCGATCCTACGGTCACAATAAAATTCACCGATGTTGAAATATACGGCGAGGGGAATGTACTGTGGAAAGCCGAGCTTTATCGCGCTGCGATCGTGGGGAGGGTAGGGTGGGGGGATAACGGAAAGCGCGGGGCTGTCATGAGCGAGAAAGGAGGAATAAAGGGAATGGATAAATTCAGAGATAACGCGATAGACCAGCGCGATGTGGGAGTTGCTGAAAAATTTAAGGACGATAAAGGTCAGGATTGTGACAACAAGAAATGAATTGCCATGGCGAATAATTTCGATGACGACCTCGAGTATTTTGACCATCGTGTGTTCGCGTTCGTTTCCCAGCACGTGTGATCGAGGTAGGGGAGGGTGGGGCGAGTTGTTCAATTTTTCGCCAAAATCGAAATATCTCGCGATTCACTGAATATTTTCACTATTTTTTGTGCAAAATTTCGCATTCTTAAAGGATGAAATAAATAGCACAAGCAACTATACGAAAAATAACGCTATTCCGAATAATCGCTTGGGTCAACTTGTCTATCAGGTGTTTTTCAAAAGATAATAAACAAATACATTAATAAATCGAGAATGTATGTGGGAATAATCTGTAGGTAGACGACAATCGAAAGTAAGCTATAATCGAAAAGAAAATAAGTGAAACATCAAGTGCAGTAAAAAAAGTACAACGTAAAAAATCTACACTCCGTTCGCCTTCAAAAACCGCACACGTTGTTGTCGTAGGGGCGAATCGCGTAAAGACGATGTCTAAACTTCATTATCGCGCTGGAACCCTTAATTTTTCTTTCTTCAATCAGAAGATATCCGTACTGTTGCAACCTACCCCTGTTACTTTTGGCCCCATTCTCCCCTACACGGAGAAACGCGTGACAACGCCGAACACATTGCCGAAGAAATCGAAAGAGGAAATGAAACGCCTAGCTCCAAGGATTAATCCTCGAGCCCTCGTTGAGATCGCGTGAACTTGCTCAGGTTCCTTTTTCGCTCGATGGGCGATTTTGTGGGACATGGAACCAATAACCGAACTTTGCTGTCGCTCAGATAAATGCAGCGTCGTGAGTCCCTTCCTGCTCGTCGTGTTTCAATTAGAGCCACGAAGTTACCCGACCCGTGAGACTAACGTGACCAAGAGCCGTGGCAATGGGGAAAGTTCGCGAGGAAGGAAGAGCGATGGAACGTTAACGCGTGGGACACAAAGTCAGCGACGATGGAGGGTTGTGGGGAGGAGGGTGAACAGGCCGCAGGACCCGAGGCAGGCAACGAGCCAAAGGAATGCTTGCGAGGGTGGATTTCCTCGATCTCCGACCATTCGAGTCAAGGACACATAGTCGAAACCAGGATGTCCGACGTGTGATAGCGCAATAGCCCGAAACGACGGTAGAAGCAGCGACGAACCAAAACAGCGGAGTGTCAAAAATGTAGCTCGACGTAAAAAAAAAATCGGCGTTTACGATAAATTTGAAGTTTGGCGGAATGCCTTCGCGATGTTTTTTTTTGTTAAACTCAAATTATGAAACTTCGCAAAATGGATTTGATGGTATCACAGTGGCCGCAGAAAGAAAAATCATTAGATTTTTTTATTGGACTACGTTATTGAGAATATTTTTGATTTAGAAGAAACCCGAATTAGTACTTTCAGCGCTTGTTCCTTCTACGGTATCCGTTCTCGAATCCGTAAACACAAAATCCATTTGACGTTTCGAAGAGGGATTTCCCTTCGGGTAAAGCGAGAATCACGTATGTCTGTGAAATTGTTACACTCATTTCACTTGCGTGATTTTACGCTCAATGAAAAATAAAATCTTCGGAAATTCAAGCTCAACACGTGCAGTCCTAAAACCGGGAAAAGTCACGACAGGGACTCATATTACAAAGTCACGGTTTACATTGAAGCTCGACAATAATTGCATCTAAATATCCGGTCGTGAATCGTGAATTTAGCGAGTCTGGGACGGTATAACCGATATCACATTCAAAAACGGAATAATCACCGATCTGCGTATTTGACAATCGTCGTACAGTGCGCGAGGATGTGATGCGGAATATTAAAGTGCACTGTGCCCGATGCTGTACAGCGTTGTGAGATGATAACCACCTACGCGCTTTGCGACGGGCACGGAAGTATGGTAAGGCTTAAGCTGGATACGCGAGAGGGACAAAATTTACGAGCTCGTACGAAAGGGACTCGAAAATTGCGTTATTATCTGCCGAACGATTTATCACGATAATGGCTCTCAACAGCGAATTTTCGACATCGTCGATGTTTTCATCGGCTACTGCTATTCTTCTCTTCCACAACTCCGCAATCCCCTCGAGTTGTAAGTTCCCCCAATAACGCGGTGCAAGCTCATAACCTTTGTCAGTGGTATTGAGGGCAGAAAAAAATGTACTAAATACTTCTATAAAAATTCCACGAGGCGCCTCGAGATACATAGCATGTACGATTCAAGGGTCATAACGTTATGTAGTAAAAAAAAAAGTACTCCTTTCCCCGTGAGCGAAGGTGCCACTATCCTTGACAAAAGCCCAGACGAAGTGGGTCACCGTAGGGTCCTCGCGGATGTTAAAAACGAGTGCATAAAAGACGAAAATAATTCTTCACGCGTAATCGTCGTTTCGTTCAACGAGTTAACACAAATAAACGAGTACATTGTTAAATTTTTTTTTTCCAACAAACAAAAGCTTACCTGAACCCGACCCATGGGCGGCGAAACGACCAGGAAGATTCGCATCGTCGCTTTGAGAAAATCGTCCTGATTCTTGGTGCAGGTGGTCTCGTGAAGCGAGAGGCACGAGGCCTCGTTGACGAGGTTTCTAGCATTGTTATGAATATTGATGGTATTGCCTGTACCAGAGCCACGGCTTCCCTCGGCCCCCGTTGCCGTGCTCTGAGTCGTTTTCCTTCGCACCTTACGTCTTATGCTGCCGACTAACCTTCGCCAATCTTGAGGGACGGGGGCGGTCGTCCCGGGCGTAATACCGGAACAGCTCGCAAACGACGACGAGCCCCCGGCGTGGTGCTGCTGGTGTTGCTCGAAGGATCCGGTAACATCTTCGACGACGAGGGAAGATAAGGCAACGGCCCCCGGCGAGCCCGGAACCTTCGAGGGACTTAACTCCCCGCTCGTCCGACGGCTTACAGAGCCGGCTCGGCCTGACCGGACCCCGGACCCAGACACCGTGGTGCTACAACCGCCCCCGCCTCCTACTCCCTGACCCGTTCTCCAGGTCCTCGATCCGACTCCGCAACCGAATAACGTACGTTTGTTACCGCAGCTTTCGCTCGAACAACCGCTTCCGCCCCCGCTGCTCAGTCTACGCACTAGACTTCGCAGAACGCTCCGTCTCGAGCCGCAACTCGTTTTACCCTCTTCATCGTCGCATCCACCGAGCTTCGTCTCCCGCGACGATTCCACACTACGGCCTCGATGCGTACTTGCGTCGTTTGTGTATGACCGGATTAAACGAACGAACACAAACGCGGGAACCACGGCGACCACTCACCGCGCCTTCGACGCATTTAAGCTTTTTCCCGATGTTCAAATGTCTTCGTTGAATATTTTTCGCACCCGTGTAACGTTCGGATCTACGTCTACGAACAATCATGCGAGAGATAAATAAATTTGCCACGATGTACTATGTGTCGCAGATGTTACGGAGTATCGTCGTTTCCCACATATCCATTAGCCGTGGGTTCGAACGAGTTGCTCTTGTCATGACGTTTAATTAGAACTGTCGGGACGACAAAACTCGAGATTGTCCTCGAATGAGAAGCTTTTGTGATCAATTTATCGCAATAATATTTGCTCAAGCGGATTAAACGCCGAGGGATTGTCGAGGGGAATTCACTCGGGGCTTCGTTATTACGATTGCTCTTCTCGTTCTACAAGTTTCCGTCCGATCGTACGGCCGGATTTCCAACGTCGCGCCACTGACGTTCCCTTTGACTCTTCGAACGGTTCGTCCAAGTTCAAAAGTTGACGCTAACGAACGGTCTCGTTTGCGCTGTGTCTGGGCGAAACAGTCGGGCGAGCTGCCGCTAAACTTGAGTACGAGTCGGGGTACCTTTTGCCGGGCCCGGCGTATACCTACATGTATATGCGTGTATGGGTTTATATATGTGTGCAAGTACATATATACAGCGCGAATCGAGCGGGTCTACCGACGCGTACGTCACGAAACTCCGACGACGGCTTACAAATTAGTTCAAGGGCGTCCTCCACCGTCTACGCGGTCTCGAGCGCCGAGAAACCATTCCAAGCCCCTGAGAAAAGCGCGTACAGGCTGTGATGTCCCCTACAGGACGAGAAACGTTCGCGAGATTGTGGGGAAAGCTTTTATCGTGCTATCTCAAACACTCCGTCGAAATCCTCGATCGCTGTCTCGGTTTTGTACAAAGATTTATTTTTCACTCGTCGCGCAGTTTCTTTCAGACGATTTTTCCCATGTATTCGGTTTCGGTTTGCTCGATCTCGTTTGGATTGAATCAGAGACCAATCTCGAGTTTCGGACGCGACCTGCAGTACATTGGTTTTTTCTCATCGCACGTTTTGTCGCATCCAATTTTTTTCGTCTTGATCGAAAAAAATCGGAGTTCGGTATCGACACGTTGACGCAGCTGTTCGAAATATCGTTCGTGGTATTTTGTTTTACTTGAAGAAGTGCCGAGGTTCGAACAAGAAGCTTTCGTCGAATCGTCCGTTAGCAATCTGGTTCGCAAACTTTTCTTTTAATTGACTTCGGTGGACGTAATTACAAGGTCGAAGTTCGTATCTGGTAAATAGAAACGTGCGAATTTAGGTTTGACAAATGTCTTTGGTCGAAACAAAGCTAATTGTCAAATGAGAAGGATGGTGAATCGAAAGGTTGAATTATCGTGCTACTGTTGCTTGAAGTCCTTCGAACTTTTCGTCGATTATTTACGAGAAAAATCAGTGAATGAATCATGATTTTCCATTTTTATTTCCCATTGTGTCTAACGAGCTAACCGTAACGACTATTTGTTTCACGTAGGATTCCATTAGTTTGCTTGCTTCGAGGTCACGTCGATAATAATTATCTACAATTATCCAATATGTAATAATAATATTATTTTGGAAACAACAAGCGTGACCTAGCTTTTCACATTGTTCCGTATTTTAATCCTAGGTATTACAATTCGTTTATAGGTTTCAGGTCTTTCATTTTGATTGAAATGAAAAAACCGAGCACCGCAGTTTCCCACTTTCCAATTTACCTGATTTCGTCCAGGCAACGCGTAACAAGAACGCAGTGTCAGGAACATTAAAACGAATCAATCCGTCTCGAATTACATCGATTTGATCCGATTTTGCACTATTTGGAAAACGCGAACTTCATAAACATCCGGGATTGCATTACACCGATCGGGTATACGCGCGCGGAAGGATACAAGACCGAAATTAGATAGCTGTCGGGCATTTACACGGAGCGAAACATTGGTTAATAGCTTTGGAATTTCGACCAAATGAGAAATTGTGTAAATTCCGAACGGGTCTGTTACAATCCGAGTCTGTGACTATAGCGGAAGGGGTAACGTACAACGAGAAGCCGTCATCGAAGGACGTGCGGTCGTATCGAAATTCCACAAGATTCGACCCTCGCTCGCGATTACTGCAATCCGTATACCGTAACCCACGTGTACCCCGTTTTCGGATGTATGCACCTGCGCAAACATCATATCCACCGCATCTACTTGTTTCGGTTAAACGGGCTTTACTCGGTGACAGCAGAATTTCTGCCGCTGCTCCGTGCTACGGCGATTCACGAGACTGTAATACCATAGCCGTATATGTTCGTGGTTCTACGCATGCATTCGTATACGAAACATTATATGCATGCTCGCGTGTCCAGAGAACTTTAATTGAATGTTGGTACGATTAATGGCCTTCGTTAGAGACGCAATTAAATGGTAAGAGTCGGAAATATTACAGAAGATAATGGTAATTGACTGGCGATGAAATCCTTGACGCCGGGGATGACGAAGAGGTCGAAGGAAAGGTGATTCTATAGAGCTATATTGGAGACAGAATCGAATATAGCTAAATTGATGGATAAAGGTCGAATTGACAGGATGGATGGGCGAAAATTGAACAACCAACTGCGGACTCTTATTCGTAGATGCAAATAAATGATAAGGACTAAAAAAAATATCAATCATTGAGAAAGATACAATTGCCACGGAGGAATTATATTGTGATACGGTGAATTTGAGGAACCATGAGATCTCTATAATCCCAGAGCAACGACGAAACACTGTCGAATTAATCACTCGGCAGCCTTGTCCGTTAACGAGTATAGAAAATATCCCAGAGAAGAGCCAATGCCATTGTACTAAACTTCCTATAACCTCCAGATCGACGACGTTCTACCCAAAAATAAAGTAAGACTTTGGGTTAAAGCCTTCCGCTGCTCGGCAACTGATCGATCCAGCAGACTCGCCACGCCATACACTTCCTCTCCTCTGTCATTTCTTCCTCTCTCCCTGTTTCCCTCTCTCTCTCTCTCTCACCCTCCCTTACTCGATCGATGTCAAAACCTCCATACGACCTCGTAACGATTCGTGGACTTCGTACCTCTCTTATGTGCCGCGTGCGAGTTTCACCAACATTTTACAACGTACAGCACATTGCGGCTATTGCTATCGTTTTCAAACCCCAACTCCGATGGCAATACCGACTTACACTTACGCAAATAACGTGCAGCCGGCAAAATATCGATTTTCACCCCGCGGTTTTCGGTTTGTTTCGCACAAGAAGCGAATAACGATCATCACCCGCGAATAGACGTATCGACGGGAAAATTGTTGGTGCAATGCCAGATTGATATTTGCAAATTAGTGGCAAACGTAGATTCGAAACGTTGATTGGATAGACGGAGGCGAGGGCAAAGACAGAAAGGTACGAGTCAATTGGTAATTGTCGGGAAAATTAACCATTCATACTATACAAGGTCGAGTTAATTCGATACGAAGTTCATCGACGATCTAGTTAGAATGTTGAATTCAGGACTGTGACAAGGACACGGCTGAACGTAGACGATGATACGAACGATAACGTATCCTCCGCTTTCGTATATGAGTTTGCCCTTAATGCATATATGTAAGAGTGGCGGTTATTCGGGAGGCTTTTGAAATTTGACGAGTACGCCCCTTAGAATGTTCCCAAATAAATTCGAAGAAATCCTCGCCAAGTTTCTCCGGTGTATCTCAATACACGGTGCGGTCGCATAAAAATTCGAAAGTCACTTGAATAAGCGCCACCCTAATATAGGGGGAAAAAATAATAAATAAATAAAATGCCAGTATTTTTATCGTCAAGGTGTAAGAACGAGAAGGAGAGAGAGAACAGACGAGAATACATAAAAGACGGAGGGTGGGGCGCGCGGGGGGGGGGGCTGGGAGCTGAATGAGGTTAGGTATAGCGGGGGTAGCTTTCTGATAGAGATATTAGCATGACACTAGCCCAGAGTCGTATGCATGTCGCTTATCAATATCGAAACGCCAAATTATTTGTATGCCCACGAACTGAAAGCTCCTGCCATCCCTCGCACCCAGCAAAATCGTTCCATCAACCCCAGCGCGAATAACGAATGACTGGTCTCGCAGTCACGTTCCGAAGATACTAAGCCCTTACTTTTGATTTACATTCCCCCGCGTTTCATTTTCTTTCCTTTTATTCGAAAACTTTCGTTCTACTATCCACTACGGGGTTTAAAAGTCCGCCTCGTTGGCGTGAAGTCAGACCCGCGGCCATTAATATTGTCCCAGTGACACGTGGCGCTGGGCTCATTCGGTTCTTACTCAGTTCTCGGTCACTCACGAGGCAAATTAACCGGCCATAAGGGCAAGTTGAAATTTAGTGGCAAGCAACGCGAAGTTAACGAGACTTTTATTCATTAATCATAATAAAGATAATAATCACAACAATTTTGCTCCATAAACGAGCGCTCGCGCAGAATCCAGGAAACTTTTTGTGAAAGACATTTTGTCGAGGTTCAATTATATATATCAAAATACCCCCGCGTTAGTACTTTTTTGATTTCACCGACGATTATTCGTTATTCGTCCGAAGATCGGTAATTTATTTTCGTCTCGTCGAAGCGAGTTTCTCAATCTGTCACGCAATGCATGAACGACAAATATAATCAGCAACAGTGATTCATAAAGAAAAGTTAGTTATGGTTTTTTTTTTTTGGTTACTTGACAGGCGAGTAAGGTCCATCGATCATTGCTCGGTGGACTCATAATCCCTACTTTCCCGAGCGTACCGATAATTTTTTTTTTCCCGTAGGCTTCACGCGACATCTCTCGAACGAAACTTTCTTTCAGGGGTGCGCGCTGGGGCAGTTGAGTTTTTTTATCGATGATAGCAAAGATATCATCGGGAAGCATAAGCCGCTCTGTTACCGACGAGCTAAGCTCCGGGATTGCACGAAATTAAATTCGAAAGGCTCGTCATCATCGAGACTCGCGGCATCGCGCGAGTAGCGGGGGTGTAAAATTTAAATTGGTAACCGGCTTATCGCGGGGGAAACTTTTATCCCGTGTATTTTCTATCGTTTTTCATAAACCGTGCTTCTTTCCACACATTTCCTTTAACTCCCGGTAACTACGTTTGCCGGATTATTAATTTTACGGATATATGGCTAACGTTACATTAATCCATTTTTATATCATATTTTTATTTTAACGAGGAGTAAGATTAAAAATGAAAGCGTGACGGAGTCGACGATTATCGATATGATACGATCGGAAGCGATGACGTGACCAAGACCATGGTCTCGTATTATGTGGTCAAGTTCGACGCTCACGTGCGCAACCCCGAAAGGTATATCATCCCGGGAGCGCGATATCATTCGTCGGGGGATAAGTTCAGACTCTTTGAACCCAACCAAACCGCGTCGGGCATGATTGGCGCTTATAGATAGACATAAGCACGGACTGATAACTGATAGTCGAGAGCTTACCCGTCATATCGCTGCTACGTCATGGCCGCTGCACATACTTTTTTCGGGGTTGGGTGAGATAACGCGACTACAAGCGGGTGGAAAATGTAACCGCTCGGTGCTTCAATCCCTCATTCCATGTAGGGGATGCTCACCCTCGACGACCCACCTCGACCGACCGATACTCCGACGAGAACGAATAATTCGCCGACGTCTCGAAAAATCCCCCCTCAAGAAATTACAATTTAGTTTTTAATCCGATCGAGTGTATTACGTGGAAATAAAATGTATATCGCTCGTATTTCGCGCGATTTTTTTCCCCGACTGGCTTCGGTCATTAGCGATGATGAGTTTTTTTTTATGAGCAGACAAAAAATGTTACATCGACGGAGAGCTAACTTCATTTTCGGAAAGAAATTTAATTATTCCAACGATTATCGGATATTAAGGAAGTCACCGGATTCTCAAATGTTACGGTTGCATGTTTCGTTATTACCGAAGGAATGAAGGCAAAGCAGCAAAGAAAACGAAGTTTCTTCGAAAACGGAAGAAACATCGGTAAATTTCCAATTTTATTCTCTTATCAACGCTGTTCGAATCCCCTATTTCACATCAGATATAAGACTTGCAACAATAACAAAAGAAAATTCCTTCCGGACAACAAGTAGCTTCGTTACATGACGAACATTTTCAAAATTCGATTTTCCACCCTCATCTGTTGCCATCGTCGATGACGGCAAAGGAGCCTCATGGCCATCAGGAATAGCCCGGGCAAACATTCAAGACGACGAGCTGTCGAAGGAAGATTCGAATTTCACGGTCCGAGGTGTCCACGGATAGACGCGTGCGTCATTCGTGATGAGAACGCACGACGAGACCGGAATCGCCGAGAACGGGTGGAGCGCGAGGACGAGGAGTCAATTTCAATTGGGTGGGGGGGGGGGGGGCTGGAACAAGACTGTCCCACAACTCCCAATGCGATTCCCGTCGTCGAGTGTTCGAGTTTGCCAACGGTGGCGTCATTGTCGTGCCATATCGTACATGCATGGAACATGGAGAACGTTTCCGGAGTCATCGTTGGGCAAGGGGATGTTCCGTGGTATATCGGTCGCGCTATGACCCCGACGGATTGCGTTGTAACGCTCGCACGACCCTTCCAAATGACGACGACGACGACGACGACGACGACGACGACGCGCGCGACTCTCCACACAGCGCTATTCGCATACGTCAGATGGAAAGCCCCTCCACGCGGCACAATGACCGGAAATTATACGTGGCCGATATGTGCAGCGTAACGCACCGATGACTCATGCTACGTAAGCGCCAAAGCCACGTAGCTCGGCCCGTCCGTCAAAAGAAAACACACTCACGATGAGCGCGGTATCGGTGTTACGAATAATACGGGTACACGTGGCATTATGTCACTATAGAACGGATTTCGCTCGGAGGATCGAAGCTAAACGGATGAATTATCGAGATTGAGAGATTCGATGATTCAATGCTCGTGTCACGAGCCACGAGAGTCGTGAACAATGTTTCCTGATGTATATGTACATTAGAGCGGTCCTTATGTGTGGAGTTCGGGCGAATTTGGCAATTTAGGAAAACAGTTTTCTAAATTGCCAGCCCACCATCTTTGAAATTGGCCACGAGGAGGCGTTATTTTTCCCTTTTGCAATACACAGGATTTTTCGACTCCTCGGCTGGTCTGTTGCTTATTTGGGTGTCTGGAAAGCTTCTTAAAAATGCAAGAAGGATCTCAATGGGTCCGTTAGTTCTCTCGGTAGATGAAAAAAAAATCTTCCGGCTTAAGTTTGAGATCGTTAGGGGTTAATTTCACCTCGGTATATAAACGTGTTCTTCTTTTTCTTCTTATTTCGGATAATTTTGTCAGAAATTGTTTTATTATTCAAAATGTTAATCTTAAAATAAAAAATTCTGATCTTGAAAGCTATGTGCGTCATTCCGACTCAATTAGTTTATTCTTTCATTTTTTCGTTCTTTCTCTAGTTGCCAAATTATTTTATTTTAAAAAATGAAGTCAGAATGAACCATATGGCTTTCAAGATCGGTATTTTTAATTTAAGGATCGATATTTCAAGTATGAAAAATCTAACTCACAAAATTATCCGGAATTAAGAAAAAAACGAAAAACATGTTCATATATTGGGGTGAAATAATCCCCTAACGATTTCAAACTCAAGCCGGAAGATTTTTTTTTCATCTACAAAGGTGCCACGTACCTATTGAGTATACTTTTAAGATTTCAAGACACCCAAATAGAAATATTACTGAAGAGTCGAAAAATTCTGTGTATTTCAAAGGGGCAGAATGACCCCTCCTGGTAATGGCCAATTTCAAAGTTGGCAGGCTGGCAATTCAGGGAACTTTTTTAAAAATTATTTGTAGAAAATCTGAGTTATTTCTCTCTTGAGTGGGTTAAGATTTGTCCAAACCCCATACAAGGACCGCTCTAATGTACATCTGTTCGTACGTCGCTGAGAAATGGGTGGAAGAATCGTATTTCCAGAAGACTTCGATAGATCTTAGCTCGAGTAACAGAAATCGGAGATGTAACAAAGGGATATCGAGTTCAAATTAGGGTAGGGAGGTTGGGTTTTCGTTGCGGCTATCAACGCCGAGCATTGAGAGTATGCGCTTGGCATCCCAGACAGGGGTGAGCTCGTCTGAGTGGCTGATTCAATGGTGGAAACATTTCGTGCAGCGACGAGAATCGGCAAATCTGGGGAAAATGTGTGATAACGGAAACTGCTACGCGGACAGTACACTGCAGGGTTCGGTGCAATGTGAGGTCGTATACACGACCATTATTCGCCGTTGCGTCGAGTGATAATAACGCTCGATTGCGCTTTGGTGTAGTTTCTCGCAACGGATTAATTCCATCTGGCGAATCTTGGTATAGAAATAACCAGAAGCTTTGACGCAGGTTTCAAATGTCTAATGGCAAGTGTAGAAAATCATTTGTACATTTCCGATTGAATTGGTCGAGAATAAAGCACGATCTATACGCATATGTGGAACTTAATCACGTTTTGTTGTTTCGATTATTAATTTCATCATCGGGTTGGTCTCTGATAATTAAACGATTAATTTGAAAAATGTTCTCTGTCGACCCGGAGAGATTTCATCAGACATGTTCTAATTATTTTCATCCGACCAACAACCGATGGATGAATGTCCCAGTTAGAATTATATTCTTCCAATCCGATTGTGTTATTAACCCTAAGATTAGTCACAACATAAGGGAATCCTTGACGCGCATAATTTATTTTTTACTTGCAAACTATTCCCGGCGTTTTTTTTTTTAATTAGCGATCTTCGTTTGAAGCTTTTCCAAATAAATTTTATTTTTATTTCGAATCAAATCAGAGAACGGAGGACTAAACATTATTCATAGAAGGAAACGCCGAAATACGAGGATTCGCTCCCGAGGTGACCAAACCCGTTGGTGGTTGCTCTCTGGGGACGTTGCCACGCTCGCACCGCCTTCCACTCTCTAGCGAGGTTCCTCCACGCGCGCGTGCTATAAGAGTCGAACTACATGGCAACGTTGCCGACTGGAGAGCATCGCGGCATTTTTCTCATTAGGTGACCATAGTCGTTGGCTAGCAAAAGGTGACTAATCAAGGGGTTGAATAAACGAGAGTGCTTTGAGAATTATTGTTGCACACGTGGACCGTCCTGGTTACATCGACTGTTACATATCATTTGCAACGTTCTCGCAACGTATAACCCGAGCCGGGGCTTCGCGAATTTTAAGCCGGGAAACGTGATCGTCGTCGTCGAACCGTGAAGACACGATCATCGATATACAACACACGCGCAACGACGTGCTAATGACATTTACTTTGCTGCTCGTGCCTCGATGTCGAGCGGCGATAAAGCTTATCTTCGGTGAGCTGAGACAATATTGAGTAAATTATGAATACGTGACTATTCGTTTGAAATGGAAAATATTTAATTCCACGCAGTTGGTAAATTATTGTCTTATTCCGTGTTTAAGAAGAAAAATTGAATTTTTGCTACGTCACGCGCGAAGTTATATTGAATTTTGAGATGAGTATTGAGTTATCCACAGAGAGAAGTTGGAATCAAATAGATAAACTTAATAAATAAATAAATGAATGAAAAAATAAATAAATAAATAAATAAATAAATAAATAAATAAATAAATAAATAAATAAATAAATAAATAAATAAATAAATAAATAAATAAATAAATAAATAAACAAATAAATAAATAAATAAATAAATAAATAAATAAATAAATAAATAAACAAATAAATAAATAAATAAATAAACAAATAAATCGAAAGTTCCGACGAAAAAAAATCGAATATCGAAATTACACACTTGAACCCGAGCACATAGCGAAATATCTGTCGGAATTTCGGCGTAAAATGATATCGGGTTGTACGTCAGAGCACGATTCGCGGACACACATGCGTTACCCCGTAAAAAGCTCGCTTTGATCAAACCGGAGAGGGATGCGAAAGGTCCGACTTCGCTTTTATTTGCCCGAACGTGGCTTTTCAATTCGCGTGAGGCGGTGCACCGCAAATATTCGCCGCAACCGGCGAGAGAGCATTTCCGATCGAACCACGGACTGTACACGAGAGGGTGGGACTCCCGAATGTAGTTTGCCGGTCGACCGTGCACGGAGTACGACTATTTCTTTGATGAATATAATCGCGCAAGCGCCAAAGCAATATGATACGTACCCAGCGTTCAAGTGGTTTTTTCGTTGTTGTTATTTTATATTTTTCGAGGACCTCCGGAAAATGACATTCCACCGGTTTTTCAGAGAATTCGAGAATCGCAATTTTTCGAAGCGATGGCTCACGCGAGCGCGACTGTTGGAAACAGACTCGAGCTTTAAATATTTTGTCTTTACAATCACCCTACTCGTGTTTTATCTATGCCATCCCCTCATTGGTCTAACGTGTGTTACTTTACTTATAGCACGAGCGATCGTGTGTGCGGAAGAAGGTGCGAGAGCGAAGGAACGTCACTTCGATCCGGCAATAGCGCTTCACCACGATAATTACTGATTTATGCACGACAACCGGTTTGTGCCCTGCGAATCTATACCACCAACATCATGACGTACGTTCCATCGACCCTCTCGAGGCGACAGCTGTGTCCATCATATCCCTTCCTACGGCTACACCGGCGCTAGCGGTTCTTGCGTAAATCCTACCGAAACTACCGGACCAGCTGTACCCCACATAGTCAAAACATTTTTTCACCACCGTATATTCTCCGAGATTTCGCTCGAACAATTGCGCGTAACCGATTTTGCATATCTACACTATCGTATAGAAACAAATCAAAAGAATTTTCTTTTGCCTTCAATACGCAATATTCGACGTGTAAGCTCGAAAGACTTTGACTACTACAAAAGCACGTTTCTGTTTTTTTTTTTTTCTACTTTTCGATTTTCAACCGATCGATCCGCCTTTTTTCATATCACATCCGTCGTTCGGATTTCTACTTCGTCGGTCTTACCTCTGTGATATTCTCGGTTCCTAGACGTTATTATTTTTCGACGATGTTTTTAATAACGAAGAATTATCGTATCACGATCGATCAGTCGATATTCAACGAACAATCCGTCCGGTCATCTTCCGTGCGCACTATCGTCGTTTCTGTGGTCTCGATCTCATCGCCGCACCGGGGCACGCTGACGCGGTCTGTTGCGTCTCGTGAAAAAAATTCGTCTTCGAGGATATACGAGCTACGTCGACGAGCCCAAGGCGTGCAATTTTCGAGATTGCTTTGAAATTTATTTATTCATGTATTTCATTTCATTTAATTTATTTCTCCTCGTACGTTTTCCCACTTTTTCCGTGTCTCAGAATTCTTTTCAATCTCACGTGCGGTTCCGTTCGTTCGATATTCTTCCGTCCATCATTATTTTTATACTTCACGTCCACCGAATTGTCCAACCCGGCTTGCGCTGTTACTCTCTCATGGACAATTCAATATCAATCGTGTCTTCGTGGATATTCTTCGAGACGATCGACATCTCGAGCGGTAAATTGTTTTTGGGAAAAAAGAAAATAGGGAAGTTGAGCACGGTTTGCCTTTTTCTTTTTTTTTTTTTATCGCGAATGGTGTTCGTTCGATTTTTCGTCGGGGTTTGAGAGGAGCCGTGGGCGGCGTGGTCCCGCCGCCTTAGGGTCGCGCGTCGCACTGGACGTGGAAAATCGGCGCGAACGGAACTCAACCCTCCGCCGATGTGCATATATAGCACGAGCGTCGGGGATATAGGCTGCGACGGGCGATCGTGGGGGTGGTTTCGAGCGAGAAAGCCGGAGGTTTGGACGCGCGCGCAACCCTCTCGCGCGCTCCGGAGAACAATAAATACATGTCGCGTGATATATCGCTGAAAACGTTTGTTGCGTGTTGCAAGAGATATTTTTTCTTTATCTTTTTTTTTAACCTTCGCGAGGATATGATTATGGAATTGAAATGAATCATCGAACATTTTCCGAAACGGAATTCGGGGAGAGACTGATATTTGTGAAATTAATAGTCATGGGAAAAAAAATGTACCATTGATCGTTGAACTCGTGCGTTCCGCGGAATCGATTGATTTATCGTTTTGGTTGGAGATTCTGGCCGAGTACACGATTTTTCGATTGTCTGAAAAGGGGAGGACGTCGAAAAGTACGCAGTAAAAAAAGCGGTGATTGATTAATTTTATTTTAACGATTCCGACAGGATTTTGACGTTTCTTGAAGTCAATCGAGATCTTAATTTTCGGTCAATCAGAATTTGACAGTTATTTTTTCGTTGGCTATATTGGTTATAATTTTTTTTTTTTTTATAATGATTTTTTATAATGATCCGTGTGCTTTCTCGTTATCGACGGATATTGTCCGAGATTTGGTTCTCGTTAGATAGTCAAACACTGTAGGATAATCACGGAGAAGGCTAGGAGAAGCTTACGAAGTCAGAAACCCGCGTGCGCCACCTGCGACCCGCCATTGAACGCCCAAACGATCGAGACTCCCTGCGGCTCCGATCTCAAATAGGTTGGTCAAACAAAGGGCCGCTAACTAGTCTCAAGCTGTTCGGTTGAGCGTTGTACAACGATTTCTCGTGATCAATGAGCTCGTTTACGGACCATCCGTCGATTTCGCAAACTAACGAAAGAACTTTACAATTTGAATTATTTGTTTTTTTCAGCTGGTCTTTGAGACAATTAATTTACACTGACTGTAGATTATTCCAATCTCTGCAGGCTCATTGAAATATTCGATTTAAAACGTGAATTCAAACGAAGTACGGGCAATCTTAGAAGAAACCGAGTTGCGAATAAATTCGAGAAGTGAAGTGAAAGAGTCAGCGGAATTCGGGTCGCCGACTTCTTTTCATTTTTAATTTAAAACGAAGCCTCGTCTATAGAGAAATGAAATAATATTTTCGCCTCAATTTTTGAGCGCTTTTCTGTGGTACTCAGCTCTGTATTGATGCGATAGAAGGGAACGAAGCAATACAGTGATGCAATAATCACTGCTCGAGGTATGAACAAAAGGAAATGGAGAACGAGACAAATAGGATAATCGAGGAATTCTGGTCGAACGGAAGAGAAGCGTGAGGACCCGATGGCAGAAGTAGTTACACGGTGCCATATGGCTCCTTCGATTTCCGGTTCTACAGAAGGGAAATAGAGCGAGCACTCCGAGGAGTGAAGGAAACTGAGAGAGAAAAAGGCAAAGAGAGAGCGAGGGAGAGCAAGAGAAAGAAAGAAGGAAAGAGACAGAGAGAGAAAGAGAGAGAGAGAGAGAGAGAGAGAGAGAGAGAGAGAGAGAGAGAGAGAGAGAGAGAGAGAGAGAAAGAAAGCAAGAAAAAGAGAGAGAGAACGAAGAAATAAATATAGAGAATGAAAAAGCTGTTCATTCGAGTTCGTTTCTAATCTTTTGACATTCGCCACAGACGTCTCGATTATATATATATTCCATTATTGTCTTCACTCTGGCTCAACGTTAAAAATATCTCTCCATCGTGGGGCGCGAAAAATGTCCTTTCATCATTTTCTATTCTTACTAGACCCGGTTGACGTCATGGTCGACAGAACCTGCGTGAAAAGGCGCGAAAAGTCGTCGACGAAGTAGGCGAGGTAAGGAAAAAATGAGAAAAGACGGTCGTCGTATACGCGTTTCCACTCCCAGAAACGTCCGGAACAGAGACCGGAAATGGGGAGAGGCACGTAATTGATAGGTTGACGGATCGATCGAGGTGGTCTCCTTAAATATTTGATCTCAAATAGGTCAGGTGACCCGGAAGTGAGCCGCGAAACAAAACGAAATGTTGAGACCAAGGCTACGCACGAGTTTTTGGGTCGAGCTAAATGGTCGCCAGATTCCCCGGTAACTCGTTCAATTATGTACAACAACAAATTCGATAAACCGACCGTAAAGCTTAACACCGAATCGCGGAATCTATCGGATTTTACGATAAAAATATGAATTTTTTCGATATCGGTTAGCGAGCCTCGTACAAATCCGATTATCGCATTTTACGGTTTTATATCGAATGCTATACATCGTCGTTTATTACCGAGTATTTACGAAGTTCGAGGGCAACTGTCGCTTGAGAAAAATGAGAATAGTTGGGCAGAGAGAAAACGCTGAAAGAAAGAGAGAGAATGAGAGAAAGAGAGGAAGAGCGAAAATGCTCGAATACACGACGGTTATTGATAATTGGGAAAAAAAATTTCACATACTTTTTACTGCGAAAGCAATTTTTCTATCCACTATAAATTCTCCGAATTCTGCTTACTACCGCGATATCGACGGAAATGGGATATACTTCTCTGAAATAATTCAAAAAGTTGTAGATAACGCTGAAGAAATATTACAACTTTTTCTCATTCGCTGATTTATCATTGAAAAGTTTGATAAAAATCGGTCCTGTATCTATAATTCAGTGACCAGAGTTTTTCTCAGATACAAAATATAAAACCAATTTCGTAATAATCAAGAATACTTCTCCATCAGTCATAAATGAAACGATAAAAAAAATGTCTCGAGTAACATCAAACTCAAAAAAGACTCGAAAAAAATTGCAACTTTGCAACTCAACAGACGTTAAATAACAAAAGATCTCCGTATCGGTGTCCCTTCCCCTCTCGCCGTCATCCCAGCGCACAAAAAATTACCCTCGGATCCAACGAAAAAAAAGTATTTCAAGTTTTCACGAAGACTTTCGAATGCATTTCTACAGAACCAATTTTCGTCTCCGACGTATAACAAATATTTGCGTTACAACTTTTTCATCCTATTTACCGAGCGAGTGTTCACCTCTGCGTAATAATACCAAAGGCGGAGTCTTCCCTCGGGTTGAGGAAGGTAAAAACGTGAAATATCCAAAAACCCCCGAGAAGTCTCGACGTGAGAGTGGAACGGGCGGATGTGGGCTTGAAATAAGCCGTAGCGCTGTTGGCAAGCGGCAGGGGTTGTGGTCGAGCTGCAGTCAGACGCTTCGGTGTTTCGTTTCACGAGCATGACTTTCTTGCTCGTATATATCTAACACGCAAATACACGGACATTGCACAACCCCAACTGCGACGAGCGATGCACAACCGTGCGGACTGCGAGAAGCTGCCTTATTTTCTACTCCCGCATTTTTTGCCTCTCGATCTTGCGGTTGTTGCCACGTCTCGTTAGACGACAATTGCAAAGGTAGAATGAGCAAACGGATGAGGAGGATTATTAAACATCGGGCTACGCTTGCGGAGCACAGATTCCGCCGTCTTCGACGATAAAAAGTTGATGCGCTCGACGGGTGTTCCACAACGCAGTCGCATCTCGCAATCGCGGTGTAACATTACATAGATATACATTTATTCCCCCGCGGAAATATTCTGTAACGCATCGAGAAAATTGTATAAGATTCTCCGACGAAATCATGCGATCGCAACTTTGAAAAATATCTATCGCGAGATGATATAGAAAGACAACTGCGGCGATAAAAACATTTTTAATCCATCGTACACGGTAGAGCGTAACAGTGTGTGACGGATGTAGCGATGTTGCTCGAAACACGCACACGAGTTTCCGTACAAAGCGGCCACGTTGTTTGACCGTCGTGATTCATACGAGAATAATGCGGTCCATTATCCCCCCCCCCCCCCCCCCCCCACCCCAAAGGTGCGCCGGGCTGTCAACGAACCTATGGCCGAAGAAACGCTCGGAACATCCCTCGAAGGAGAAAAAAAGAAGCTCTTGATAATAATAAAAAAAGAACATTGAACCAAAAAAAAAAAAAAAATGCGAACCATGATGGTCGGACGTCTGAGCAACGGATCTTTTTCGTCGGGTTTCAAAGAAACGCTATCTTTCAGAAGCACTCCAAGAGCTCCCTTCGCCATGGTTATATGGTCGACGTATGGCGGAGTCGAGAAGGCTCGTAGTCTCGCGCTCGACGGAAACAAGTGAGACAACGTAAACAGAGATCGCCTTCGCTTTCAACGTTTCTTTCAGACTTCCGTCACTCACTTTTATTCATATTAAGAGCACCGTATCTTTGCGAACCACGCGACGTTACCGAGCGGAAGGGGTTTCCATGCAACCACGCGCCTCACACACGCTTGATCGTGCAATAATTAATAAACCCCGACCCGTTGTAACACCATGGTTTTTCGTGCGGTCACCGCTGCCGGATTTACCTTCTTTTGACGCGGCCCACGGAAATTTGCCGGCGGATTTGCAGTTTGTCAACTGTCAGCGGAGTTTTTTTTTTTGGCATTGATCGATGCTCCTAATAACACGCACGAAGACGTAGGATGAATTTTCCCCGAACATTTTGATCGTACGAGCCTGCGGCAAGAATAACAACGATTCCGCAAACGCTCTTGTGGGTTTTCGGGACAAACGAGGGTCGCAGCATCCCGGTGTATCATCAACCGTTGCTCGTAACATCACTGCGCGCATCCCCGAAGCTACGAGGGCGTTCGCGCGTGGGTGAGAATTCACGCCCCCGCGTTTCGAGGTTAACAATATGATCCGGGTCCCTATTATAATGCGGGGTTTTCTTATTTTCTCATCTTCCATCTACAAGTTCGCGGGATTATAATTAAACGTGATATCAGCACGCAACGATCTCTCATTCGATTTCATCGGAACTCGTGGGCAAAAATAATGCAACAGAAATATTACTACGGGAAGAGATTTAAAAATATCATGGATGAAAAATCCGCGTGATGCGAGTGATTGTGTGGCGTATTCCGTTTACCGCCGGGAAATCAATTTAACGGAAAAATGGGTTGAGAAGAGGACGTTTGAATGTGGCTGGAAAGCTGACAATATTTTCGAATGATGAGCCAGGTTACTGGCACGAGTTTTTTTTTTTTTTTTTTTTTTTTTTGAGCTGCTGCTGCTGTTACCGGTCGTTCGCATTGTGGTGCTAGCATCTGTGATATTTCCAGGGAGTGAGAAAAGCTTTCATAACACCCTAACTGTGTACGTACATATACAATATGTGCATATATATATACAGGTTTTATCACGCCATATACAACGTTATGGTATATCCGAGGATCCTTGACGCCTCCCACTCATTCAATTACTCGGGCTCGTTGATCCCTGCTCTATTTTTCTCGTGAGATAAGCGAGTACCCGAATAAGTATCAAATATCATGGATCAACCCGAGGTTGGTACATATAGCCCGGAATCTGTGCCACGTCGGAACTTCCGGCAGCGGTCGCAGAACGATAACTTAAAGATGAATAAGGTTGCGGAAAAAATAATCTGCTAGGTGAGAATTAAGAAACGAACGAAAAATCAGAATGAAAGATTTCAAAAGAATCATGAAATTTCAGTCACGTGCGATCTCGAGAAAGTATCTTGTGTATTTTACGACGCTGAAGATTGTCGCTGCAACTTTCGCGAACACTTTTTACGGTCGAAGTATTCGCAGAACCAGAAATAGCGGTAGGGATGGTTACAAAATTCTTTAACGGTCGGAGTTCGTCCCTGATGAAGAGATACGGTACAAATAAATGTTGAAGAAGAGAAGAAACAGGACTTACCGAGTAGCTGGGACGATCCTTGGTGGAAAAAGAACCGAGGCGAAGGACCGAGAGATTTCGTGCGCTCGCTCTCAGGTTCCCCCATCCGTTCCAGACTCGATGCTCTCGCCTGCAACTGATTTCATGAAAATACCTTGAAATATATGACATCTGACTGGTTTTTCAACAGTTTGATTAGACGTACTGATTACCTCGAATATTTTAGAATATTATACATTAGGTAAGTTAATCGATTTTGACATTTAACTATTATTCAAATAAATTATTATTATTAAGTAATATCAATAGTTAGTGTTAATATTATTTCTCTGCGATAGTTCCTCCAAAATAAAAAAATTTTCCACGGAAAAGTTCCTATGAATACCTCAATATACGTTGCAATAAAATAATGTCAAGATCACTAATAAAAATCCTAAAAATCCCTCTGTTTCCCGCAAACAATTATATATGACCCCTTAATAAAAATGATAAATTCCTTTCATATCGACAAATAGAATGCAGATCTTTTTTATTTACACTATATCTACGTGTTTTCCTGTCATCATGGTTTAATTCTGTCCACGTATTTATTTTGCATGCCCGTCTTCCTTCGATCATTATTTTATCAATCACTCCGATAGCGACCGCTGCCGAATTATCGACTCTCGTCCTACCCTGTCGCCATGGCCATCTCTCGAAATCGATGCGGCGAAACTTTTAGCCGGCGATCGAGCTATTCGCAAAATTCATCGCCTCTCGACAAGAGCATTTCCTCGTAATTCTCCCTCTTCGACTATTTTACATCGTAAACCGACTCAAACCGAGAATGTGGCACATTTCGTTGTTGTTTCGACAACTACAGCCGAGCAAATCGCGAGTTTCCGTAGGTACTATCTCGGTTTTCCGCGTCGTTGCCGCGGCCCAAAGAACGACGAAGGATTTACATATAATACGACCCCGAGCTGTTTTGAAACTAACACTCGGCAGTTCCGTTTAGTTTGTTCGTGATTCCGTGACGGACGAGCCAAAACACTCCGGCAACGAGAATTTCGCTCGAGTGTCACTCAAGGAAACCCGGCGAATCGTCGAATGCTCGTCTCGTGTACCACACTTGGTAACCCTCGTACAAAACGTTTACCCATCCGTGTTTCATCGTGTCGAGTACTTTGGGGTTTTGCAATTGCACAACGACGCCGAATCCTCGCACGAACATCCGCGCGTTCCCATCGAAAACAGAGCCGAGATAAATTCATGTGCCCCGGGCGATGGTTGAAAACAAACTCGAGAAAACATCAGGTAGATTGAAAATTTTCGTTTTTTTTTTTTTTTTTTTTTTTTTTTTTTTTTTTTTTTTTTTTCGGGGTTGCAATGCCGGAACACGAGCACGTGTTGATTTGAAGTGACGTCTTTCGAAGAACGACGTAACGCACGAAAAAGACTGTACACGGATTATTTTTTTTCGTTATTATTTTATTTAGAAAAAAAACTTCTTTTTACTTGTATTCTCTCGTTCAGGGAAAAGTTTTCGGTAACGTCTTTCATCAAGCTCGAGCGTTGCACGCGAAAGGAGATATGAAAGGATGAAAAAAATTGTGAAGAAACGGATGTATGCCGACCGAGGTTGGGAGGATGACGTGGGAGGATGCATCCTACCGAACGGCACGCGAATCTCGTATTTACGCGAGAGTCGGTGACTCTACCGGAGAAGAAGAAGAACGAAAAAAGGTGAAAAGCTCGAGGAACGCATTGCATCGCGGGGAGAATGTTTCCTCATTCTGTTAACCAACGGTAATATGCACTGCTATGCAACGACGTGTCATGTTGCCAAGGCTGCAAAGACGCTTTCTCCGGCCGAAAGTTCATTAAGAATCGTCTGGGAAATAAATATTGAAAGAAGCATGGAATTAAGAAACTCGCACGCTGCTTCGTCATTACTTTTTTTTTTTCTTATATTCTTGTCTGGTTGCACAATGAAGCGAGATGAAATATCGCACGATGGTTTTGTGGAAATATGTTTTATTCATTTGGTTGGATTTCTTGTGGTTTGCAATCGGGGGTTGGACGTCAAAAATAATTTTTTATACTCATTTAGAGTAGGGTTTTGAAAAAAAATTAAAATCGTCGAGAAATATCGTTTTCTCGATATATTTCGGTCAATTTTTATCGTTCGTTGATTTTTGTACATTTACGTGAGGAAGATCAATCAAGCTGAAAATTTCCGCTCAACAAAGCGCGATCAAACGCTCTCCGGAGAATAAAAAATCTGATGAAATCTCAACAGGTTTTGCATCGACCGCCTCAACAATGCCGAACGAATGAACGTAGCCGTCATTATTACCCGCCGAAGGCTCCATTGGTAGATTCTAGTTCGTCAATCGTAATTGAATGTTGAAAGCCTGACGCGCGCACGTACATATTCAGCCATAATAATAATACCGCAATAATGCTGCAATTCCTAGCTGGTCTAAATTATTTCCAGTACTCCGACATTGTTCTATTCCAGCCATAATAATAATGCCGTAATAATACTTTGATTCCTAGCAGGTGCTAAATTATTCCCAGTCCTCTCAAATTGGTTCTATATTCGCCATTGACCGCACTTCCTTTAATTCGTCGCTGTCGATTTTGTTTCTTCCACAAAACCACAATTTTCTTCATCATAAATAACGAAACAAAATAAACGATCGACTAAAATTCATTCGAAGTTGTCGAGACCGACGTTTGAAAAGTTAAATTATGAAATATCAAAGAAGATGAAATTCAATGAACCCTTTCAACGCTTACGATCGAAAAGCTCACCACAGCTGGTGCGCCGCCATTGCGCCCGCAAACTTTTCCACGAGTGTCAATTGCCCGAATCGCGCTACGTACGTTTTTTGTTTCCCCGATTATTTCCGGAACGGCACTACGGAAACGCAACCGGATAACCTTCCGTCCCGGAAACTCGTAAACTCGCGAAGAGTCTCGCGTTTCGGCTGTTGGCGCCCGAATTTTCGCAATCCCACGATTGTCCGCGAGCGGAGAGCACGAGAGGGCAGGTCGTTAAAAGTTAAAACCCCCCCCCGTTGAGGTGTCCACCACGACTTTTCGTTTCCTCAGTTCCGGTACGAACCACCAATTCCGCGGTCCATCGTGCCATTGACTTCAAACTCGTATTGCGAGGATTTTCGACAAAAGCCACGACAGTGCGCCAACTCGAACGAACGAAGAATTCAATGAAAAAAACATTCGACAATGAAGCAACGATGAATCATCCGACGAATTAAAACCATTTCGATCCAATTACGCGGCAAGTGAATACGGGGGAAATTCATTGATACGACCCTTCGAAATCCTTCGGAGAGAACGGAAAATCCACAGTTATATCGCACGAATGGCTTTCATTCGTGAGGCGAAACGACGATGTGTACCGAACGAAGAGATAAAGAAAAGAATCCTCGCCATTGTCATGGCCGAAGTACGTACTGTGGAGTATATCGAACAGAAAAATGATTGGTCCATCATCGATATACCGGTCGATAAGCTCTCTCTCTCTCTCTCGGAAAGCCACGGCCATTCGGGATTCAGAAATATATTTCCCGGGATTGCACGCTCATTGCCTCGTGGCTCTTGTGGAAATCTCGCCGTCGCTGCGTCATAACGCTTTTGTACTTCTCAACAGCTACGGCGAGCACGCATTGCAATTTCAATGCGAGATACGTGTACGTGAAAAATCCAATGACTGTTCAACTTTTGTTTAATGATAAAAGGAAAAAAAATTCCACGTTTTATTCCCTTTTTTTTTTTTTCATAAAAATTCAATGAAAAAATTCAATTACACGTCGCGGATGAAATTTACCGAGCGAAAATGAATTACGCGATTGAACGGCGTTCCAGGTGCTGTTTCAGCTAACGAAGCGCATGAAGCGCTGACGCTCGTCACCGGGAATCATCGTTCGGGGTATCGCGCATTTGTACATGCACGTTAATTGATGACGCATACGAGCATACGTAAGCGGGTGAGCATCAACGAGACGGATGGCGAAATCGAACAATCGATTATTCGTAGCGCGACCGCAGCAGCCTATGACGCTACTCCGACGTTCATAACGCATGGTACGCGTTCATCTCTGCGAGAAACGCGATCGTTCACACGACTCTACGCGCGCGGCATTGCCGGCCTCGATCCGTCACGCGGAATGCGAAAACAAAAATTTCGAATGCGGGAAATTGATGTGAAACGGGAAAGCGAGCTCATTCTACGATTTTTCAGCTCGGAGATGTTACACTGCGAAATTCATATCAATTTGTGTAATTAATTGTCGCGTTTTTTGTATTTTTCTTCCTGAAATTTTTTCGGAATTTTTGTTGTTGTGACAATTTACAATTGGCAGGACAGCAATTACCTCTTGAAAAAAAAAAAATAGACCGTGGAGAAGTTTTGAAAAAATCTTTTTAAAAATCAATGAGGTCGTAGGATCCAAATAATACTTCGAAAAAAAAATCATCGACCGAATGGGGGAATAAAAAGGCTTCGATCAAACGATTCGGGACATTTCACCCCATACATATGCGCAATTCGTTCGACGCTTGGGATATATTCGATGCCAGGAAGTGCGAGGCAGAGATTGTCGAAGGCGTTGTGCTTCATTCTGTTTCCGATTTGCCGACGATGTCACGGGTACGAGAAGCTCGATCACCGGTAGCGGGTGAGTGATTTGTTGCCGAACAACGCACGTTGAGTTTAACCGCGTGATACCCAAACTCCATTGGACCGTACGGCCTTGTTTCCGCGCGCTCGGAAAACCATAATTTATTATTTTGTCGAACAAGCCGGACAGGAGACGAAGGTAAAGAGGGAGACAAATAACTCTGCCACGTCAAATGGGGCAGCGTGATTTTTTTTTCGCCCCCACCCGTGTTGGCAATTCCATGCCGGAAGCTTCAACGGTGCGCGAAGAAGCTTCGCTGCGAAAAACCGTAAAAAAAAGAAAGAAAAAAAAATGGAATGTCTCGTGTGTGCAACGTAAAACGTTGCTGCTGGCACCATTTCGAAACGTACGTCTCGCTTCTACTTCGTTTTCTACGTTCTGCCGTCGGTGTGAAGGATTCGTTCGGGCAAGTAGAATTTTTTTCTTCGCCATTTTGTCTTTTCGACTTTCCACCGTAGCATGTTTTTTTTTTTTTTTTTTTTTTTATCTCTCACTCTTTCTCGTTATCGCGAACCCAGATAGATTGTTCGTTTGGGTTTTGGGTTCGTAGCGTCACGAGGATATATACGTCTTTTGTCGGGAACCCGATGGTAAACGATGGATTTCGCTCGGATGCTTGACATGACGTAAGACTCCGCGAGTCCTCGGCGAGAACATCGGTCGCCCTTCGCGTTCGAAAAACTTCGATGGGATCTAAATCGAGCTGTAACTCCGCGACCGAGAATCGAGAACGTTGGAAATTCGAAGATACTTGCGGTCCACGACCGGGAAGAAAGAAATAGACGTTGCCTTTAGTCTCAAAGATTGAACGTTAATTCTTCGTTTTCTTTTGGAGAAATTGGATTTACGTGGTATATTTAGAGTCGTTATTTTTTCATGGGTTCATTTACGTAGATCGATATGAAATCGATTGGAAGACTTGAGTCGATGTTCGAGCAGAATAAATAAATGAATAAATAAATGAATGAATAAATAAATAAATAAATAAATAAATAAATAAATAAATAAATAAATAAATAAATAAATAAATAAATAAATAAATAAATAAATAAATAATAATAATAATGAATAAACAAACAAATAAATAAAAAAATAAATAAAAAAATAAATAAATAAATAAATAAATAAATAAATAAATAAATAAATAAATAAATAAATAAATAAATAAATAAATAAATAATAATAATAATAATGAACGAATAAATAAACGAACGGATAAACAAACAAATAAATAAATAAATAAGTGAAGAAGAACCTCGACAATCAAAATCAATTGCAATTTTTGGTCATCAACGAGAAACATCGACTTCCGTCCGTTAAAATCGCATATTTTTCATATTTTTATCGCATAGATTTTCATGTTCGAACAATCGTAATATTAATATTTATTTGTACTCACTGGCGCCCCGATCCTGTTTCATCGTCGTCTATTGCTGAGTGCGTTAGGACAGGCAGACTGCTGGCCTCGACCGGAGGTTTGCTCAAATCTGCAGCAAATCACACATTCTTCAGCATCGTGTCAATATCACGCGTGGAAGAGAACGAAAAAAAAACATCTTATCAGTTTGCCACCGTACAAAATGATTAATTAACGTTTCACTCATTGCCGAGGTAGTTATAAAGTAATGATAATTGCGAGCGTGCGTGTTAAAATATTCCACTTTTCAATTCAACTTCGTAGAATATATTCAACCGGGAAATGTCGAGCAATTATTATAATTAATAACAACTGCTGACACGTTTGTTTCGACGTTTCTTGCGTTTGCCACTAAAGTGCTTTTCGTGCTTTTCCACTCGAATATGATACTCTCTCGGGTGATCCCGTATTGCGCCGCTAACAACGTGTCGATGATGCAACTCGCGAGATTTTCGACCGTAAACGAAATGTACATTTTTCGAGCGACTAATAGGGAATAACAGCGCCCGACGTTACACGCGACTCTAATCCCGCGGTAATTCGGCGAGGATTACGGAAATTAAGCTCGTACAGCGAGCTTGTCGGAGAATGTGATGAGAACAACTGCATTTAGCACAGCTTGGCACTCGGTGCGAGACAACTTGATACCATGTGCAATTCTTGGTATATACAACGGTTGAAACACTTTCATATTTTAAGGGGTTGTATCTAGCTGCTAGCGGGAAAATTGAGGAATTTTCATGATTTTTTGTAGTCATGTTAAAATAATTGTATTAGAATCCACTATACGATTTCGATTAAATATTCATGTGATTTTGACAACGTCATTCAATTAAACGAAATATTACGAGGAGAATGATATCCACAATTAATTCAGGATATTACATTTTATCCGATAGATTTATTTCGAACGAATGCATCTTTTATTCCATTGTAATTGGTTTGACGCATTTACGGGCTCAATTCTTCTCTTTGCCGACGTTATGATATCAATATGTTTATATAAAAGCGGATAAAATGTCATTACCTGATTCGATCGATTAATTCTAGAATATAAACTGTCTCATCAAACAAATTCACTTTACAATCATCGTGAAAAATATATCATCGAGCTATGCAAGCAATGGATTCGACCACAAATCAATGGCGACTGAGTACTTCTGACACTTTTTTATGGTATATTTAAACAATTTCTAATCACCTATGGACGAGTCGTAGTGATCGCTGTGCCTTCCATAAAGACCAGCCTTGCCTGAAACCGTGTGAGTCCTTCTTCTGGGGATCGTACCCTGAAAATAGAAAAAAAAAACCACACACTTTATCACAGTTTATGCCTGTACGCGGTCCATCGTTGTTGAATATCACGACTGGATTCGCGGAGCGGATCCTCGTCAATGTACAAACGTTATTGTCAAATGTTTCGCTTTTTACCACAAGAAAAAGTCGATAAAATTCGCGTCGGTGGGTTTCGTGTTGCACCGAGAAATGAGCCATGGATGACGACTATTCAACGAACTACCAAGTGGCCCGAGTGCATACAAGAAGTTGGCTAACGAGGCGCTAAAATGCTCGCGTCCCCGACATAAATCAGGGTCTGTGGAGCCCGTGTATGCGCATAGTTACGCGAAAGTACGCTCGAAATTAACCGTGCCTTGTAATTCGAGTGTGTGGGATGCCAAAAGGTCCGAAAGTTTTCATTGCTACTTCGCATTACCAAATTTACAAACCACCGACATACGAATATTCTCACACTCTCCGAATAATACTATGTACTTACCCTCGAAGAGCAAGTGGTTTTGAAAGTTGTATACTCAAGATTCGTTCCGACGCATCGACCTGTTTTACAAATTATTTCCATATTTTTCGAGATTACATATAAATCCGATACCGATGACACAAGTCCGGCAATTTTCGAACAAAATTAATACCGAAATTCCATGAAACACGTTCGAGTCGTGAATCAAACAAATGGCTCGTCCGAGAACTCGTTATATTTTCACTCCGGGCTACGTATTATTTAGCGGTATTGCGTTGCGAAACTCAACGGTGAGTGAGAGATGGGTGAGCGGTGGATCGACCGAGGGAATGGAATTAATAGCGACTCACAGCTGGTGGTGGTTAATCAGAGCAACGGGATGAAATCAACCGGAACGAAAATTGCGCCGCAGTTCCTCTACCCCCTGTTATTAGTTATTATTAATATCTTTTTTTTGTTTTCTTCGTCCCATTTTTCGTCCGCCATTCGTGACGGAGTCCTGGTCGGTCCGTCACCTGGTCAACTAATGAGAATGTCATTAAGGGTTGGCGAGGCCTGCAGCGAGTTGAAGCGATGAGATCGAGCAACGATCTCTTTCCCTCTCTTTCCCACCCCACCATTCTCACTTTATCTTTCTCCCTCGCTCTGTCTGTATTAATTACATTGCGGCTTTTCGTTCAAAGCCTTCGACCCATCGAGCTTCATCGAATTCCGTATCCAGTTCGTAGGCGGATTAGTATTTATATCCGAGCTCGTCGATCGATCGTACTTCCAACCACCGCGGCTCTTTTGACCTAATCTACACCCCAATCGACATCATGAACATATATTTCTTGCTGTTTATTTTCCCAACCGACTGACCCCGAGACCGAGGCGTTTTCACGCGTGTGTGTGTGTGTGTGTGTGTGTGTGTGTGTGTGTGTGTGTTGTGTACGCGGGCTAAACCGCTGCCTCTGTGGGGGCGAGGATGACTGCCGATAGGCCCTTTTATCGCGAGGGTTGTAAATCAACGTGGACATTGAAACGACAGTAGTGCCTGGCGTTGACGACGCGCAATGCCATTCCCTCGCTTCGCCTCTCCACCACCTCATTTTATCTTCTGCATTTTTGGTTTTCGGTGTTGTTTTTTCTTTCTTTAGGTTTTTTTTGTCGACATTTTTCATTTCGTTCCGAACGTACGAACGGATCTGCTCAAACACACCCTGCGATACGATCCACGGCGTGTCGTCGGCGTTCGTAGTATAAAATTATCGTCGCATCAACGTAATTTCCATTAATTGGATAATTAAGAGTGAGAACTCGTCACTGTACAAGAGAATTAATGTCATTTGTTCGTGTTTTCCTTTTTCTTGTGGCGTTGATAACAAAGCGTCGACCGGTTATATATCAATCAAACGATATCTCTCGATCGATCTTGCGATTAAAGCGGCAGGAAAATTCGTTTGTCACTGGATTAATGAAAAATTTAAAAGAAATGTGGAAGGATCGAGAACGATTGAAAAATGGATCGCTGAAAATTCACGAGATGTCGATTTTGGTGCTGATTATATACACATGAACAATAAAAAAATTATGGACGTTAATTTAAAACTGTTTAATTATCGTTCTTTCGCGGCAAAATGATAATCAGCGTAACGAGAATAAATTTCATTGTGCTAAATTACATGCGGCCAATGTAGGATCTGCAAGTGACGAGCCAATGGTTTGAATTTGCTATTGATAATTATTGCCATCTCGTTTGGTTTCTGTTTTTAAGACGATTATTTATTCACATCGTTACACCGTCTCTCGCGGGAACGGCGCACCCTTTTCCCTATCAACGTTTCAACTACGATGTTATTTTTTTTAATCCACCTGACTTTTATTTTCGACATACCTAATATGGTATTGTCTGAAGTTTCGAACCGGTGAATTGTCGAAGTTTCGAAAAAAAGCATGTGGCGAATTTGTAGGTCATGGTTAAGGGGTTGTATCTAGTTGTTATCGGGAAAAATAAGAGAACTTCACGATTTTTTTCAGCCAATCTAACGTAATTTTATCAAAATACACCAGGCAGTCTCAATAACGATATAGAAGTACTTATATGGATTATTCATGAAATTCTTTTTCAATTTTGAGCAAGCTATTGCCCAAATTAATACCAACATTCCTGCAGAACGATCGGCGTCGAAGCCCTAATTCCGTGAACCAATAATTAATTTCCATATTGATTCCACGAAATATTACACAAATGCTGTAGAAGCTTTCGTCAAAACGAATATCGATATAAAATACCGACGAAGCTTCGTAATATCGAAATCGTTCTTATCATTCGGACGTGAAATTGACGCGGTATGTAATTCACCGAGCGGTATCGGAGCGACCTCCCAGCTCGAACCCATATCCACGGACATACCTCCTACTCTCCAGTACTACGCAGTATCTCTTAGGCTTTATGGACTTTTAGATTTACTACCGTACTCCGCTAAATGCACATATAGATGTATACAGGTATACACATGGAATCACGAATAGGGAGAGAGAGAGAGAGAACGAAATTCCGGAGGCCGGTAAACGTTCCGAATCCACCTGTGACTATCGAGAAACTACCCTCGCCTCCCTCCCGTCCTTTGAGAGTCGCCATGCTAGCGAGTTCGCGGCAATATTCACTTTATAGGAATATCTTCGATGAACGAGGCACGACCGTGGTTCCACGGATCGTAAACTTGTGCGGGAAACCCGGCGAGCGGAAGGGAAAATTGAATACACAGAACTCGCACGAAGGTAGAACGATCAACGTTTCGGAGTTTGATCGCCCTCGAAAGCTTTTCATGTGAAACTGTTCGTTAGTCTGTCTCAGCGCGAAGTACCATACGCGCTAACGTAAGCATTCTCACTCGTGTGGAATGTCACTTCGACGAGTGAATATATATATTTGTCGGTTCACACTTTATGCTCCATCGAGTCGCATCGTTGAAATTTCTAAAAAAATTTCGAGGGACTTGGATAGTTCGACGAATAGTCGACAAAGGTTCGGAAATAGTGGAGGAAGGGTTGAGTTACATGAGCTGTAACTATCGATTCGTATGACAACAATGACGGCAATGGGTTTTCGTGCCACGTGACAACGATGTTCGGGTTGGTAATACGCTGAGTTTGTTTGCCTATCCCTCTTCTTGTGGAATCTTTGAAGTGGTTGAATTCGATCGATCGTTTTTACGCTTTGCTTGATTTTAGGCTGATTTTCTAAACTCGTCGCGGTTGTAAACTAACAAAATCGGTAGTACCTCTAAAAATCTTCCGATCGGGCTCATAATTCTTCACGATTCTACGGAAGGAGGAGAATTTGAAATAGCCGATTGCCGTGAAAGTCGGATTTTTTTTTTTTTTTTTTTGCGAAATACCCTAGTCCCCTACCCTAGACTCGATGAATTTTTCCGAACAATTCGGCATATTGTTAAATTTAATTTTGAGCCCCAACATTGGTGGAACGATTCGGCATTTATTCATATAACATTTTCGGCTTTTATTATGATTTCGAAGCTCAACGCCCACTTACAAATGGCACAATGGAGCGTTATTTAAATATTCCGAATATCCAACATTTTACACATTTTGCCCCGAGAGCTCTGTGACAGAGAGCTCTTAACGTTTGTTCTTAAATCCCAGGATTATCAAACAATATCGAATACCGAAGCAACAACGAGTCATGGAATTTTTTTATCCGCGTGAATTTCAAGCGTTTTGGAGCGGTTTTTTATAAACTGCCGGCGCTATCGCCATGAGATTTTGAATTCAAAATTATCGATTGTTTATTTATCCGGATGCGTCTGAAACAACGGGGGAGCAATGGATTCGCGACTGCCGGAGGTACACCAGAAACTTCGAAATTTGCAGATAATCCGACTAACCGAAGCGGACGAAGCGATGTGCTCGAAAACTTCTCGCTTCAGGAGAGAGGCCGAAATTTCCGTTATGTTCATTCGGGTGGGGAAAATCCGACAAAACAAAACCGAACACATGCATGAACTAAATTTACACGAGACCAAACGATTGCAACACGGCTGAGCTGTAAAACACGAAAAACTAAAAATGCGTATTTGTAGGGGAAAATATTGAATACATCGTTTACTCTGTTTTTCCACCACGTACCGCTCGACTCATATAGCACACACATTAATCGCTCATGGGCTCGCTGATTCATTGATTATGATCTCTGAAATCCTTTTTGATATGGAAGATTTCTTTACAAGTTCTCTCGTCAGATAAAAATCCCCACGACAGAATAGAAACTTGATTTTTTTTTCAAACTTGGATAAATACCTGACCGAGTTTTAAAAAAAGTACAAATACGAATTTGTATTGCATATGAAAGTACAGATTTTTGTTGTTGTTGTCAATATACTCATTTAGCTTCAACTACTCCTCACACCCGATCTTGACGTAATTTCTAAAAAAAAACCACCAGCAGGAGAAATAAATAAAAACCATACGACAGTCCCGATCCTGTCGATTTGTCGTCGATCGGTCGTGCGCCATATATACGAATGTACGCGTATTACCGCTCGATTGATCGCGCTCGTCGACACTCTCATCACCGCTGTTTGTCCGAACGGTTGTTTGAAGATCGAAAAGATAATTCACTCGATTAAAGCGGGAGCTAAGAGATTCCGAACAAACCGAGCAACTTCAGCTCGTCTAATCGTTATCGGCCGTTAGCGGAGCAAACTCGCGTCGCGATAACATTTTATATTGAATACCGTAATCTCAGAACGTTCTTCTACCTTCAACTGTTTTCTCGGCCCCATACTGAAGTGGCAAGCCTCGGATTACCGACGAGTCGGCAACGGCAGTCGTTAGCAAAGCCATATAAAAAACATATACATAAAAAAATAAAATAAAATTTTAAAAAAAGCACACAGACAGTTGTAACAGAAGTCGCTCGCAGTTCTTTCCATCGCAAAGTGTCGCGACGCGATAATGTTTCTCGGCGTAAATTCCACGCGGATGCATGGAACGAGAGATAACTCGCCTGACGAGAAACGCAGCGAGCTACGAGCCGAAATACGAAACAACGAAAAGCTCGGGAAAAAAAAACGGAGAAAAAATTAACGAAAAATATGTGCATAAACGTAAATGACGGGAAAATATGGCGAAAAGTATAATACGACAATGGAGAAATGTATGTATGACCCAATACGGTTTAATTGCGAAGCAGGTGGCGCAACGTGATATCCGTTTAATGGACGGAAAAAAGTTTTATTCGTTCTTCCGAAACTCGTTTCTACGCTGCGTTTTCTGATGAGGTATTTGTTTATCGCATTTTGCCACGCTGGCAGTTTAAAAAAAGCAGAGAAAAAATTAAAAAAAAAAACGAAATCTTATCTCGTTTCCGCGGCAAATCCAGATTTTTGCTAAAGCGCTCGAAAACTTTTATTTAATTATAATCGAAGGAACTTTTTCTTCAGTTTTGGATTTGCAGAAGCGTGTAATTTTGTGTACGAGATTAGTGCGGACGAGCGCGCAATGGCCGAAGGCACAAAGTTTGCTGTAGAATTTGAAGGAGGGCGAGAGCGGGATTGTTAGTATCGTTCTTTCGCTTCTCGATCGTACACGGGAGAAAAATCGCTGAACCGAACAAAATCCGCTTCTCCGATACTTTGTTCGCGTTTCACAGCCAATATGGATATGCAATATCGTAGCTGTTTGTACTGCGAGACGGGGAGCCGTGCATGGAAAAATGATGGAATGCATGCAAAGTCTTTTTCTTCAACGTGGGCGAACGAAAATTCTTATTTCACGCCGTACATTCGACAGGATTGCGAAAATACGGACGATCCGTGTTCGTGGAAATTCGAGCTACGGATTGCCGAAGTACGGCATGAAAAATATTCGGTCGCCGTTACTTCGACCACAAGAAAAATTATACACGGCTCTATGGTGTGTAAATGAGAAAGAATAGATTGCGTCTGCGGATCGAACGGTTATTATTTTTAACCTGCTCGTTAATATTTGCAAAATACCTCTCCGAAATTCGATACGGAAGAAAAAGAACGTAAAAATATAAAATGATAAATATATTAGATTGTTTAATAAACTCCCGCCGTTTTTTGGGATATTTTAGGTAACGCATTTATGCATTCGCAAGTCCTTTACTCGCTCCACGAACCTATCTGCTTCAATTCTTCGAATTGATTAATTTTAATCAATTTTCAGGCCTTTGAAATAGAAGTTCCAGGGGGCAAAAAAAAATCATCATCGACATGGTATTGAGTAGATGCTATAGCTCCGAGGACCGCTCAAAGTTATTTCGCCAAGTTCAAATTTCAAATGAATTTTTTTGCCTCTTGAAATTTCCATTTCGAACGCCTTAAAATTGATTGAAATTAATTAATCCAAAAAATTGAAGCATGAAGTTTGTAGAACAAGAAAAGGACTTTCGAATGCAAATGACTTTACCTAACGAATCACAAAATTCCAGAAAAGAAATGAAATACAAAAACATCAGGAATTTATTACACAACCCAATGAAACATATATGCAAAAAAATAATAAAAATCAATGTTCGATGCTTACAAGATTTTTTTCCATGAGACTATGAGTCCTGCCGATGCTCAGTCCTCCCAATCTCGCCACGTCGACCTCCTCGTCCTCCTCCCCATCTCCGCCCCTTTCCCAATCGTCATTGTCGACGATTCCGTTGCCGTTATAATCGTTATTGTTATTGCAGTGAGTTCCATCATCCTCGTCTTTGGAATCGTTTTCCGCCAAAGACCAAAGACTGTTGTACCATTGGGCGCTTCTCGTCCTGACGTAATGATGATGAGCAGCCGGTTGGGTTTCGTAAATTCGATTCAGATCCTTGCTGAAGCTCAAGCTTCGTCGAATAGGTTGGAGACCCCGATTGATGGCGGCCGGTATGTCCGCGCTCCCGCGTATCAAAGCCCCCAACTTTCGGCGTAGCGAAGGCTTCCGGTCGAGCTTGCAGCCACTGCTGGCGCTGGTGCTGCTGCCGGTACTCGTCGACTGGGGTTTATCGATATTATGATGTCCTTGCACCCTCGGAAACTTCGATGAAGCACCTGGATCGAAGAAAACTCGTCGATTGGCCACTTTTTCACGGCAACCCCATTTTTTTTACGTACCCACGTTATTGCAACTCGAGATACATTTTTTTTTTTAAAAGCCCGAATTTTAGCGAATAAAAAAGAAGTCTAGAAAAATTTGCAAGTTATTGATATAAGTTTTAATTGAGAAATCATTTGGATGGCTGCAATCGAAATGTATGGCCGGTGGATGAGAACTTGGCTAGCAGATTTTCTCGCTATAGCCGACCAAATTAATGAGGGTTGGTACGTTAAAAGCCATCTCATCCCTCCCGGTCCAACGAACTGGATGACCCGCATCAAAGCCGCTACGCGTTCCGATATGGTAGAAGGGTGATGGCCATCAAAGAGCTTCTAGGAATCAAGGAAGGCCGGGGCGATGAAGACATTTCGTTCAACGTAAAAGTCTTGAAATTGATTTTTCGCAACGACTAATACGATATAAACTATTACGTTGAAATATCGCATCTACGAGTAGAAGGTTGGTCTACATTTGTGGGGTTATATATTGATGTATACATATAACTATCGTCCACCGTTTCGGGAGCGATATCTTTACGCGGTAATAGCGTGCCAGGAAAATTTATAGGATGGTAAATTTCGTTCGTAGTTCGGTGAACGTCGACGTTTAGGATCTGGTGAATGCGTGTACGATGACGATTAGTCAGAGAATTTTTTTGCTTGCCCGAAACGGTGGTAGACCTCGACGAACATTTTGGGAACACCTCTTTTCGGCGTGCTCAAATTGGGACGCTAAATTTTGTCCGGGTAACAAGTTTCACCGGACAATGGACGGTATTTCTCACACGGATTTGCAATGTTACTAATTCCAGTGACATAATTATGGAAAAATGTGTATTGCAGTTGATAATGCAGAAAAAAAAAGAAAAGTTTTTCACAGGAGTTTCTCAGGAGTTTGTTTTTAAAGTAAATACTTTTAAAATAAAATAAACAATTTTTCTTTTATTCAATTGAAATGGAAACCTCAACGAATTATGGGAATGACATTTAAACGAAATACCATCGATAAAATAATCAAATTAATTTTTATCAATACCGTAAGTTATTTTTTATCATTGTATAATTTTTTTTAATTATTTCGCAAATTATTTTATCGCCAACATGAGGTTCTATTTCGAACCTTTCGTCATGCAAAAAAAGTTATCGATTCCAGAAAATTCATGACAAAATCAAGGACATTGTCTATTTTCCGATAATGGTTTTCCAATAAATTATTAATCCGTTTACGATCAACAACGCCCTCATTAAAAGGCCTACAGACATCAACTAAAATTCGGAATCCTCGTTTCCGCCATACATTTAGATTGCAGCTTGTCAACCCGAAATCGGTGTCTATTATTACCCCCAGCGGGTTTCGGTACTTTCGTTCCATCGATAAAAATGAATTAGCGTTTTCTTCGGGCCAAACAAAACCGTTTCCGAGATAATTTCGTCGTCCAAATTTCGTTTTATCCGCGACCGAGATAAAACGGAGGACACCTTATGCGGTACATCAGTAGTTTCGCGATTTTTTCACGGGAAATTGAGTCGCGGCAACAATCGTAGAGATTCAAAATGCCCACCTGTCCTATCTTTTCCCCAACCGCTGGTCGTCGTACGATCGGAAATTTCGGTCGTCGGATAATACGGCGATTCATCGAGCGTCGACGAGTTCGACGTCTTCTGTGCTTTCTTTCCCAATTTCTTCGAACTTCTGTTGCCATCCTTCTTGAGAGTCATAGCCGGATATTGGAACGATACACAATAAGGAAAAATCTCAACGTTTCCTTCCGTACGTAATCCGGCAATTATTCCCACTCGATGCACTCGCGATTGTTTCACAACGTTTGTTTTATTAACCGAAACTTCGCGGTAACACTGGACTCCGTCCGTATTCACGATTTATTCCAATTTATCGTGGACATAACGTTCTACTCAGCGGTTTGGATCTTGTCGAGAGAATAATATTTACACGAGCTATGTAACCGCAAACTCGCCGTCGCGAATAAATATATAGTCGTATGTATTTGTACATATATACGTATGTTATGTATAAACACGGAGACCGCGGTTTTTCGCTTGATGGACTTTATTCGGCGATCCCTCTTAACCTAGTCAGATAATATTAATGGGCATGGGTAAATGTGATATAGCATTTTTTTCCAATGTTGATAGGCCATTGGCGAGACGGAGATCGCACGACATCGAACGGTTCAATAAAGTTATGTATCCGTAGTTATAGTTCGTAGTGGGAATCGTTTGTTTTTAGGGTTACGCAGCAGTCTGGGGACCCTTAAGGTTTCGGTGAGGCCGTCCGTCCGTCTGTCTGTCTGTCTGTAGGTCACGGTCCTTTCATTCTTTTATTGATGTACCTATTGAGATAAAATTTATTATACAGTTGTAGAGTGATGACCCAAAAACAGGAATGATAAGATGTTGGGGAACATTGTTTTTTCTATCTCCCTTCCCTGGACTGAAAAATGTACTCGACGTTTTTGTTCACGTACCCCATCGAGTAGGGTGCCTTTCAATAGATCACTTAGAATCCAATAAAAAATGTCTGAAGACTTTTTTCATTTTAACTCTTCAATCACGAAACATTTGCTTTCAAATTCGTTATCAGAGCGCCCCCCTCCCCCTCTAATTTTCAAACTATCGATGCGAGAAATATGAAAATATTGCAGAACGCGGCTTTCGATTGATGCTTTCAATGAAAATTATAACGAAAACTATAGCAAACAAAGTTTTTATAAAAAATTCAGAAATTACTTTTTTTCAGAAGCATGCTAATTTGTCAAGGTTAAATAGCTATTATTGGGTATCATAAAAAGAGCTCATGAAATACTATCATTTGCATGCCCAACACGCTCTAAACCGGGTTTTAAAAATGTTCTTCTATATTTTCTTTGTCCGTTGCTTCGTCATTAATTAACCAGCTTAATTAATGCTGTGTAAGGTCTTGGATCATGCATTTTGTCCGAGGGCATGCAAGATCCGAATTCGCACTGTTCATAACGATCGTAACGGGCGTGCACAATGAAATTCCCGAATGTTTGATGTTGCAGCGATGAGCCAACGAATGTCGAGAATTCTCGTCCATGAAACGGCCGGTCGATGAAATGCGTTCGAACGATAACCAAATCGAAAAGATTCCAACGCGATCGAGTCAGACATTACGTTTTTTCCCAAAAAATTTGGCCAGAACCGTGCTTCGAAGGCAACGATAGATAATCCAAAGACGGCAAAGAAATATATATTTTTTTATTTTTATGTGAGACGCATCCAGAAGGAATTTTCGTAGCAAAAGTGGAATGTGAGAATCAACGATGCACGCTGTCGTGCCCGATTAAATGATCCGCGTAATTAAATTCCGTGGTTAATTGTGTTACCAAGCGGGGAAAGTTGCGAGTCGAAAGTAATTGCGGTGACGACGATGAAAAAAAAAAGACGAAAAAAAAATGTAAAACCGAGAAAGAAGTGAATAAATAAAAAAAATGTCGGTTGCACGTATTTGTACAAGTGTCAGTCGATTGCGCGTCTGAACGTCTGGAGAAAGAAACGCCGAAATATATTTATGGACATTCGTTTTCCACATCGAAACACATTCGAGGCTGTGAGACTAGATATTTTCATGAATCAGCCGCCCGAGAAACGTGCATCAACGATTTTCATTCTCGTTAATTGAGAAACAATATTTTAATTGAAAAAAAAATCGGAGCGTTGTACTGAATTCTCGAAATAAAAATATAAGAAGAATGTAAGGAGGCTATGTGGGACTTAACGCCCGAGAAATAATGATTGGTGCACGTGGCGTATACGAAAGCAAATGCTCAGCTCAATAAAAACCTTATCAACATCTTTACGACTATTCCGAACGAGCTCGGCTATACGTCGTTTACGACTCTCGACATGCACATGTGTCGCGGAGCCAAAGCACTGTATAGTTTACCGTAAATCGCGTTGTCGCTCTTTTCTGCGTTTCGTATCAGTGAAACGCGTTAGGATGATGCATATAACACGACTGAAATAAGATGCTAATGCGGTAACTGAGAATGACGACGAAACAATAGCTATTTTTGTTGTTGTTGCAATGGATTACAAACGTTGTTCAACGAATAAACAATCGTTGCCACACTCGAGTCGGCTAATTTTCGCATGTTCGAACGAATCGAGGGTTTACCGGATGGATCGTCGGAAAAAAAGTTAATCCAAAGACTGCAAAAATTCACGATAAAACCCGTTTTCAATTAAACAGAGAACGAATCTTAAAATAAATTTCTTTTCATGAATAAACGAAAATGATTAAACCCTCTTTTGAAATTATCAATAATCAATAAATTCTTTCTAAAGTTTTCTCAATAGAATTTATCGAGCAAATTTACGAAGCAAACGGTTTTAATCCGGAGACGTAGCCACATACTTTTTTTTTATTTTCAGCATCGAACATCTTTGAATGTCAATTTTTTCCATCCAGGTATTTTCCACCCGCCACGTCAATGAAATGTTCATTATGCCTACTGTTTTCAAATTCTTCGGGTATCCCGAGCTCGAAATCCATATATGTACATTTATTTATACATAATTGCTGACGTTTAATTCCACGGCGATTATTAAACGTCAGCAATTTGACGAGCAACGGCCGAGCGCCATCCGACACGAGCTTTTTTTTTCTTGCTTTTTTTTTGTTCCCTCGTGCTGCAATAAATATATATCTTCGTTGCCGAGCGCGACTATGTACGCCAACGTGACGCGCAAAAATTCTCACTCGTCTAATCGCTCACCTCAAGTTACGCGCGTGAGGTTCTTTACTAATCAAATACGTTCCTAATACACCTAACGACCGACAATTATTACAAGTCACGCTGTTGCCGCCGACTTATGGCTCGTCTTCTATAATCTCCCAATAAACCCCTCCTTCCCTCCCCGCCCGCACACAAACGCACCCACGCACACACACACACGCACACATGCTAACGATATCAGAGTTCGATGCATGTAAGCCGAGTTGACGATCACGTAATCTGCATATCTATGCAAAAAGCAATTTAGCCCCCCGCCCCCTCACCCGTGGCTCGCTGACGATAATAACGTCCGACATTTCTGGGAATTCTTTTTAACTCGATATTCGCCGTTTTTTTTTGTTATCCTTCTTTCAAAAGGTATAAAAACGAGAGATAGAAAAAAACAACTTGTACCAAAACCTACGATGGAAATTAGAGAAGAGTGGTATAAATCTAAAAATGTTGCGCCGAAAAATATGTAGAGTGTAAAATAGATTGATGGTACAAAAAAAAATATGCCAATCACGCTCGATCTTCGATGATTAACACTCGCGTACACATCGGATTACGAGAGAATCGAACACAATCGAGCGTGAAAACGCACACGCGTTGCAAGCCGTTGGACAGCCTCCGAAGAAGGGAAAGAGGAGATCGTTTATTGCTCGCAACCGTTGCACTTATTTATCGAAGAGCTCACCGGAGCGAGCTAGCCGACGCGTCTTCGTCGACACCCGGCGACGAAACTGCCGTCGACGGAGCGATATAAATTACGTTACTTTGAAAATGTACAATCGCGATGACACAAGCCACTCGGTGGGCTATAATCGTGCAATACGCATTAAGTTCCCGGAGGAGACGAGAAGGTCGCAGTCGCGACGATAGCAAAACGTGTATGCGAGTGTGTTAAAAACCGCGCGTTATCGGCAAAATTTTTATCGATACACGATTGAGCCCGGAGAGAGCTCGAGTCGATTACCGACAATAATCGTTATCGAACGTTTTAACGCGCTTCGTGTTCTTTTGCTTCCTCATAGAAAACGTTGTGTTGTTATTATTATTATTTTTTTTTATTTTTTTTTCAATTGACTTTTTGAAAATAATTTTTTTTTTTTTTTTTGGGATTTTTAATGTCGAGATAAACAACGCCGTGCTGAATGTTTAGACGAGTGATTTATGGATGATCTATAAATGAATATACGGATGAATGTGCGTGGGTGTGTGTCGAATTGTCGGAAAATTTACGGCTCTGTACGATAATGATTACTCGATCGATCGAACTGATAATGCGGTGAAGGAAAAACCTTCGAAATACTGGTAAATATGAATAATTCATTTGGGAGATGATAATTTATTCATTACAACGTGAGTCCGATTATTCTTGAGTCCGACGAAGCTTCCAAAACGATTTTCTTTTCTCTAATCTGTGTCGATAATCGGGTATAAAATAAATAAATAAATGAATTTATAATAATAGAATAAATATACCGTCCACAATCTTTTAAAAAAATTCAATTGAATAAAATCTCCGTCTCACCAACCAGATCGGAAATCCGTAGTACGCAAAAGAAAAAGTCGACAAGATCCAATTCGAAAAGGTTACCAATTGTAATTGCACTGCATAAATAACAAGCGGGCATCATCGTCGATAACATCACACGTTTCCACGCACTTCAGAAAAAGGAAAAAAAATCACAACAACACTCATTCCACCATTAAATGTTTTCCAACCGGAACCAACAAGTGCAAAGCGAGAAAAAAATAAAAATTTAAAAAAACCGAAACACAAAGAAAAAATTCCAAAAAAGCGAATGTTCGAACCGAGTCGCCGTTGTTCGGACGTTAATATTGCAAGGAGTTGTCGGGAATCGAGCGATTAGGATATCGAGTAACGATTACGAGAGTAACGAGAGGGGGTTGAAGGCGCGCGGGCGCGGGGGGGTTTCACGCACGTGTCACGCGGCTCAGGGGGTAAAGATAGCGAGGGGGTTTACCGGTGCGGTGCCCGGCTCGCTAACCCACCGCGAACTACCGGCGCGAGGCACTTCAGCGCGATGAGAAATAATAATTAAAGACGGGCAATCGCGATGAAAAGAGAGAGAAACCAGGCACGAGGCGCAAGGTGGGAGGTGGGACGCGAGACACGCGGCAAAGCCGACAGAAAGTCACAGAAGGAAATGGAAACGGCAAAGCGCTTTCCGTTCTCGCGGCACTCCCGACAACCACCGACTCGAATATTTCACGGGAGTGTCTCCGACGGGTGCCAGCCTCAAAAAAGTGAAGAAAAAATGAATAAATTAATAACGAAACAAGAACGAAAAGAAAGAAAAACGAAAAACAAAAAATAGCGAAGGTGAGTCTCAAGTGTGAAGCAAAAGAGGGAAACAAACGGGGCATGACGGTAATTGAGTGGGAGGGGAGGAAAGGCGTGAGAGACGAGAACGAGATAAGAAAAACGGTTTAGCGCTTCGGTCGCGTTGTACGACGAAATGAGAGGTATGAGGAAAGCACGAGCACGAGAAAGTCATATGGCAACGAGAGCGTGCGACACGTAGGTGGAACAAGGCAAGATGAGGGGAATTGCACGCTCGGTTTGTATTATAGATGTAGTTATATGCGGAGTACCGTGGAGTGGCGAGTAAGTAGGAGTGGCGGGGGAGAAAGGGGGGCGGGATGTAATGAGACGGAAGAAGGAGCGCGCGAGATGGAACGGAGTCTGCGACAAGACGCGAGTGCTCCACTAAAATGGAGTGCTCGAAACGAGAGAGCGAGCAACGTGGCACGGAGTGTCTGGTGCTAAATACGCGATAAAGGTGAAAATTCCAAGGCGTATAGTGGGAGAAGCGAGAATCGCGCGGCATGTGTTCTATCGGCCGAGTACCAGCGGGCTCCGCGAGTGAGAAGTCGCTCGTGTCGGAGCGAAGCTGCACGAGAAAACGTATCTTGAGAAACTCTCTCGAGGTTCTCAACTTGAAAGAATTTTATATTGAATCGACGATTGTCATCAATCATGAAAAAATGCAAATTTTCATGTGCGTATCTACGTATCACTCGATGCTGCGCGTATTTCAGCGACGTCTGTGTAGGACATTCTTCTGGCAGGTACTCGTATGTTGGTAATGTTATTGCTCGATCCCTTCGTAGCGTGGTGACACGGATGAAATTGAAATCAATGGAGAAAATTGTTCGTCGTATCATCGTGTATACATCGAATACTACCAATAGAAGTCCGTCGATAATGAGAAACGATGATTTTTCTTTCCATTCCGTTTATTTATTTATTTATTTATTTATTTATTTATTTATTTATTTATTTATTTATTTATTTATTTATTCATTTATTTATTTATTTATTTATTTATTTATTTATTTATTTATTTATTTATTTATTTATTTATTTATTTATTTATTTATTTATTTATTTATTTATTTATTTATTTATTTATTTATTTATTTATTTATTTATTTATTTATTTATTTTTTTATTTATTTGTTTATGATTATTATTTTTATCTTTTTGCACCTAAGGCTAGAACCTAACTTGGAGGCGCGGTCAAAGACTTGCCCTGAGATAAGGATGTGGAGCACGGTTCGGCCGACGACGTGCCACACGTTTCGGAAAATTTTTTATCCGACACGCTGTGATGTCTGGAACAAACCGACCAAGTGTAAAGGAAAGAAATATCGAATCGAAAGAAATGCTTTTACAGACAACGGGGACCGCGTTCGAACCTTTATAAGGTACGAAACGTCCATTGTAACGGCGTAAGGAACATAGAAACGTAACGAGAAAAATTGCAAGTGGTAGAAAACGTGCTGGAAACTCGAAGGAACTATGGTTGTGCAATAGCGATTTTCACAAACAGTTATTGGATGACAAGTGAAAATATTTTCCACTGGAAAACCGAAAATTCAATTCTTTATTTTCATCTTCATTTTCAACAATTTGGGAAATACTTATGAGCATACGACACAGCTGAGGCGATCATATTGAACTCAATGGAGTAAATAGTATTCATCGTTATTATATTACTTTGTCCGAAGGATCTTCACTGTTTAATCGATTTTTATTAATAATCAATCAATACCCTCTTCTGTGCCAAAAATGATAGACCATATAGTAGCCCGTTAATTGCAGAAACGACCACTAATTGCCTCCCCTAAACTCAACAAAAAAACATAGATCCTCCATTTTTCAATGAAAATTAATGAAACATTATTTCCTTACCATCCAACATACATAGCTCAAAATAATGATCAACTCCGTCTCTGATATTCAAAAATGAGCTTGTTCGAAAAATAAAACGACAATGAACAGAACGATAAACAAACAGTTTTTTGTTGTTATTTCATCGCAAATAAGTACAAATACAACCGTAAGTGCAAGTATGAGTATAAGTAGATATACCAGCGAAGGCCACACGAGCACCTAAGCGGGAAACCATGGACGCGTCACTCTCGTTTCAGTTGGTACCATTTCGTTCCCCTACCGCTGGCCTGACGTAGCTGCCGCCGTACTACTCTATTACAGTAGGTACATTCCGGTAACACAGCTCCTACTATCGCCCCCCCCCCCCTCTCACCCTCTCGCGATGACTACGACAAGGTTGTGACGCCGGGAATCCAATTGCGACCCGTCTAATTTCACGGTCGCGAGTGTAAAAGCTATTGCGGTGCGATAGAGACGGTTGAAATCGATGAAATTGTCGTGCAACGCGTGTTCGACTCTATCGCGGTTCTACTCGCGATTCTACAAACTGTACGAGTTTTTAACGAACGCGCCAAACCAAATATTTTCGTAGCCAACGTACTGACTATACGCATACACTCGTTGCACGCGCAAGCGTTTCGAAATAATATTTTTTACTATTACGCAAATGATCGTCGGCAAATATTGTTCGGATAATAATCCAGGATCTGAGTACAATGGAATTAATCGTTATTGTTTTCTAATGATGATTAATTCTGTCGAAAGATCGAACGAAGAACGGATTATGTATTCGATGGAAGTTCGTTAAAACACGACGATATTGCGGTACGCTAAGTACATAAACTAATATTCACAGGTATAAAACAGACACGGAGAAAATGATGATAGACGAGATGACGTGCCGAGGATTACTTTCGAATCTTCATCGCCATTATAACCGTTCGTACCTGCAATCACTGGCAACGCGGCCTTATTTGCATGAGAGAAGAGGAGTGTGTAACGGATGTCGTGGGATTCGCATGTCAATGGAAACGATTGTTTGTGTACAACGTACATTCGTGTTACATCGGTACCACCAAAGTAATACTCGGTTATTCACGTCCTTTCCGTACGAAATGCTTTGTGTGTTTAATTATTCGAGATTATTGTGAAGAAACGAAATATTCGACACGGAGCGTCGAGTCGTTGCTTCTCATTGATGCCAATTGATTCAATTTTTTGAATATTGTTAATTTTGAATATTTATGTAATACGTAAATGTTTTAATTTTTTATTCTATCGTAGTTTTGGGGACAAATTATTATTCGTTGATAGATTCGTTAATTATAATAATTAATTATTTTCTGGACATTTTTGCAGAAGCCCAATCTCCCCTCCCTTATCGCTAAGATTGCATTTAATCGACAAAGCACACCGGCCAATTAGTATTGAACCAAACAACAAAACCGTGAAGGGACGAGGGCTGTACAAAGCTCTTTGCACTAGTGACTGTACGCCGTTTTGAATTGAGCACACGATTCGCTCATAGACCCGGCGAGAATTGCCTCGCGGCGCATCGAACACCGGGGCAATACACGCGGCAAACCTTACAATTAGTTGACGCCTTGACATCCTTTACACCGTTCCGAGCCTTTTGTGGCAAGTCCCGGATTCTAAAGAATATCGAATTATCCACCGCCGCGCTCGCAGTCGGAATTCTACTCGCTTCGTTCAATTGAACAGAAGTGTCGAAAAAAAAATTGAGGCAATTTGTTATTATTTGTCGACGAGATTTCTTTTATTCATTCGACTCGGTCGAATAACATCAAGGAAGTGACCGACTGGGCGATTTTTCATCACAATCGTCTCATAACCGTCGAATTCGCCACTCTTCCATTCTAATATACAATAAAAACTTTTTCTTTCGGTCAATATAACCATGCTTTCGTTTTTTTCTTTTTCTTTTGAATTTCCAGCTGGTAATTTATTTTTGTAATAACCCTGCAAAATTTAAATGTCCATAACTCGTGGACGATTCGAGCCGCAGCGCCCAAATTTCACAGATACAATAAGCCGTGTACGATGTTTCCAATTGCTCACCATTTTTGTAATAATTCATCCACCGGTTCAGATTTCGTTGGCTTTGTTAATTATTATTTTTTAATTTCTTCACTGAACGAACATTTAGCAATTCAAATAGCATCGGTTGTGCGCCTCCGTATAAAAACGGATCGTAGGCTCGTCGTTTCGTGATTACGAAGCTTTCATAGCCGAGTTAGATCGGCGGTGTTGGTCGTGCGTTGGCCCACGGAAACTCACCGGTCGGATCCAACGACGCATGACACATCGCTTCGGAGCGAGAAATGACACATGGGCGAGTCCTTGGACAGTCCCCCGTGGATACTCTCGGGACGTACCCGTGGTGTTGCACCTATCCGCACAGCCTGCGGTTCCGAGCCACTATATACCGTGTCGTGTATGTACCGTCGATAATATTACGTAGGTACACGACTACGTGTCTGCCCCGGCGTTATACTGGAATCACCGAACGAGCCAACCGAGTGGATATGGACGTTCGGGTCAGACGATCGCGACAGAGTCGCGCAGACACGAGGCTGGTAATATCGCAATCTTTGCTTCATCGTTTAACATTCATGAACCGAAATTTGAATTGTATTTCGCTATGATAAAAGTGCGTCCATGTATTATTTCGCGACAATTTTTTTTTCAATCAACCTCTTTACAATATTATATAATAATATATAATTATATGTATTATATTATATTATATATATTATATATTATTATATATTATAATAAATAATATTATAATTACTATTTCGAATCGATACGAAAAAATTTTGTCGAGTATTCTACCGTAGCGTTATAGTTGTAATAATAATAATATAATAAAAAAATATATAAATAATAAAATATGTAAAAAAATAAACTAAACAATAATGATAATAGAAATATGTTAATGTCAAATATTTATTATTATTATAATAATGTTCATTATTACTATTATTATTATATTATTATTATTACATTATTATTATTATATTATTTTATTATTATTATTTATTTATTTATTTATTTAGGGCCACCTAAACGTCGTAAGGACTGCCCAAACCGTTTTTCTCTATGTATATTCAATATCCATTGGCCCCAGGTGGTCATCAGAGCGTGGATCGTCTCCGAGTTGGAGAGTTTAGGGGCGAAGTAGGTCGACTAGGCATCGTCCAAAGCAAGCCCTCACAGCAGCCAAGTAGAACGTCCAGCGTTTAGCGACAGGACAAGTAGCAGCGACAACCCTAAGCCAGGTCTTTCCCTTGGGCAAACGATTTCATTCGGATTCTCTGGCTAACTGACAGCTCCATCGCAACGACGTTCAGGGAATTCGGAATAAAAACGAGCGTTCGACACGTAGTCCCGCACTAATCGTTAATCGATGATTTTATTTTCAGAGCGAAGTTTATTTTCAACGAAATCATGAAATAATCAAATAAACGGAGAAGAGAAATGCATGGATTCGCGATTAATTCGTGGAATGGTTGGTTGTTGGTTTGGATATACGCTGGTTAATCTGGCGCCGCGCGTATTACTTGTATTAGTTTCTCGGATAACGCCGTTGGAGATTGCGGAACTGCATCCACCTCGTTTATGGAATTGCTGGAACACGTTCCAGTTTCCGGTGTGTTTCTCGCCACCTCCGTTTAAACTTGAAATTACATTCTACACGATCTACGCCTAATTCCATCCGAATCCGGATGCTGCCCGAACCAACAACAATTTTACTCGTCCTCTCTGGATTTCGGTATTAATTCGCGGAGGAAGTAAATGTATATTTCGACCCTACGTCAACGTAAACCGTCATTGGCCATTTAAACGAGAGAACGTCACAGCGAATCTTTACCATCGTCATTTCGCGTACGCATAAAAAATAAATTTCACGTGGTACAAATAATTTGGTCGTGCAATTTGGAGTAATTGAAGAAAATAAGATAATGACGTGAGTTTTTCAAATGCATTTTGTAATTTTAAGTCAGTGAATTTTTGAAACATAATTACCGAAAGAGGTTTGAACTTTCGCCAAGACGAATACGGTCTTGAACGGTCGATCGATTGACTTATTCAGTTGCTTTTCCGGAGTATACGCACACTGGGTATGACGTGTACATGGTCCAAGATTTCGTTCAGCTCAATTCGAAATACAATCTCGGCTACTGCACCGACGATATTTGACTTTGAAGAAATAACGCGAACGCCAAACGTGCGGTTGAGTGAACGGAGAAACAAACAAACGCGTCGAACTATAACGAAGAAAAATTGTGAGTTACGACAGCTAACCGCATAGTTCGATATTACTGTAGCTCGTCGAGCCGTAATTCCCTCGCGTGTGCCAACCAATCAGTTATCAAGCTCCATCAAATGATTCGTCGAGCCCACAAATCTATCGTTGGCCCAATCAACGAAATAAAATGTCCAATCGAGCGATTCGTTGGTTAGTGGAAAAAAATAATTGTCAGCAACTTGTTCAACCATAAGATTTTTTTCATTCACGTGAGCATAAGATTAATTATTATCAGATGAAATAGAATGGACTGGAATTTTCCAGACAAAATATACAAACCCAAAGCTACTTCGGTGCTCTTCGAGAGATCATCTTCATTACTAACGCTGGAAAAAAGATACAGATCTGTATATGGACTCGGATCGCTGTCGACTGATGATTCGACTCGCGAAGGAATCAAAGATGTCGAGAAGTACCTACGTAGTGAATTAACTCGCTGTTGATGGATGCTGAGAGCGCTATTAAAGACGAGCCCTCGGTTCCCTCAGTCAGCCGATTTTGCCGTTCTTGCCATCGCGGAATCACAAATGTTCTCCATCGATATACGCATCGATCCTCGCAGCAATCGTGTGGAGTCATGCGCACGCGTGCGTATTATACATGCGACGATGCAAGCTAATACGACTGGCCTTTCCAGCATCCACCCTTGTACCTCTCGTGCCTCCCTCGAACGACCTGTACTCTCGGATCGTTCCTTCTTCACGATTCTTCATGCGTTCCTTCAGATTTCTCTTCGCCCACGTCGATGATGCTCCATTTCACTTGACTTCATCCCCTCAATGACTCTTCTCGCACCCATATATTATGTTCCTCGTACCCTTACTACTTCACTTTTATTTCATCGATCAAACATCCAAATCTCCTTCCGTGCGCTCAGCCGGAAATCCCTCGTGCGTTCTCACGTTTTATCCGACTTAATCGTGATTTTATCGCCAATTACGGAAATTCGTGGGGGAGGGAGTTCTAACAGTGCACGTATCTCCTAAATAAGGAGAAAAATATTAGTGGTCCCAACGCAATAATGAAGTTTAGACCTCTGCGAACGAGACAAAACGAAATTGAATAACTTTCTATTTTCAAGTAATTGAAAAAAAGTGCTACAAAGAGATAGTGAATATATTCAATGAATCGCAAAATTTTTCGATTTTGAATTTTAAATTCACGAAAAATGTTACAACTGGCACCAGTCTCCCCTACACCTCTCCCAAAAACCTCATCGTAAATTATAGAACTCCATATCCCCGTGAGCTTCAATTCCGAGTTTTCAATTTCATTTTTTTTTTAAAAAGTATATATATATACAATGAATTAATAAACGTCGCTTTGAAACTTTCGGTAAAACCGTATTTTTGTGGTAAAACGTAGAAAATGTTTTGCCTCGAAACTCCGAGGCTTTGCGAAAGCCAATACGGTTCAGCGTTGCTATATGTAATACGCGGTCGAGCTTTCGCAGCTATCCTTGCGGTCGGAAGACCCGAATTACCGAAAGCAACACAACCCGCCGGATTAGGAGCGCATTTCCGCAACAAGAAAAAGGCCATGAGAAAGCCGTTGAATGAATCAGTTTCGACATTGCTTTCCACCCAAGCCTCCACCAAAGAGATTGTCACGCTCGAACGATTCGATAACACGCAAATTCAACCAATTCGAATGACTATGGGTAAGCAGCGGTCATACCACCGGTATCTTTACTCGATATTACGCAAGACCAGGAAACGAGAGAACTTCTTATTGCGAAAAAGTTCAGCCGCAGATCAAAATTCTTTATAAAACTGCTCGGAGCTTTGGAATCGACGTCCCCAGATTCTCGTCACGTCCGGTGGAACAATGACCTGACTTTTCCTTTTTTTTCTTCGTCACTTCTCGAGTTTTCTACATTTTTTCTTGTGTTTCTCTTCGGTTTCTCACGCGTTGTAACTCGAGCGCGAAAAATTCGTCCGGGTTTCGGATGGCGCATGTCTATAACGCCTCAACGGCGTGGCAACCCCCTCGGTGTTTATGGTTTCCCCGTGGGAGGTGTTTTTTCATTCGTGACATCCTAATCCCATGCGGCAACGCTCCGGAGCAACAAAAAAGGGAGTGCGTAACTCAAACTGCGCGCGTGGTTGTGCAAGAGAAGAGAGCATTGAGAGTCGTGAAACGTGACCGATCTCGATGGCATCGCGAAAGTTCCATCACGCTAAAACACTCGGAAGAAGTCGTTCGATTGGTCAACCATTCAATCTCACGAACCGCCGAAATAATCCGGTTCATTCCGATGGTTTTCAAATTTATTTATAAATTACAAAAAGTCTTCGAAGAGCCCCAAGTAAAAAACTAATGTATAGTCTATATATTAATTATATATGAAATTGAGCATGTATAGTTTGTATATAGTCTATATATGTCCAGAGTTGAAAAAAATACAAAAATCAATATAATAATTCCAAAAATAATAATAATACATTATTCTCTTTAATATAATATAACAATAAATTGAAAAAACATATATAGTTTATATATGCCCAATCAAATATATAGTTAATACATAAACTAAATATAATTTTTTTACTTGGGAGTCAACGAATTTATTTTCAGCCATGTCTTTTTCCGGGAGTCACTCACGCGATTGGCAAATTTGCTTTTTATCGATGGAATCTCATCTGTGATCAAGCGTTTTGTTACCGGCGATTCGGACTCGCGTTTATTTAATTTTTTTTTTACGGTAATACATTAGGAACACGTAGACGTCGCGATTATCAACGTTTCAACGTGTCTCGAATCAGTCCTACATTGCGTACTCACGCGACGATAAAAACTTTTCGTTCGGAGAAGGGCGGTGAAACCCATTAATCCCGAAGGTCAGAAACGAATTCAAAAATATCATTCATATTTTTTCCCCGTTCTATCTGCGTTTTTTTGTGTCGCCATCGGTCTGGCTCTCGTTGTATCCGTCTATAAATTTCTTCTGGGTTGTCAAAGGTCATCTCGTCTCTAGCGATTACAGCCACGACATTAGATGCGAATACGCGATACGAGAGACCACATCGTCGTCTACGTCCAACACCGACGACATGACCCATTAACGTTGAAGACCATCGATCCCTCTAATAAATTCGAAGGGTGTAAAGGCCCGAGCGATCACGGTACGATAAAAGATTTTCAGACGCCGATCGCGCGATAATGCGTGCTCAACGGTGACCCATTTTTCATTCGAAACGTTATAAAGTTCGTCTCGAAAATAGCGAAACAATCTGTCGAAAATTAGACGGGACGAATGTTTTCGAGTGAATAATTACCGTTCGTGTCTTCCAGTCCGGTCAGTACGATAGTATACGGCGAATGTATTCGACAGAGTCTGCTACTGTGCCCATGTATTCGGTGCTGGTGATTGTCATATCGACTTTCTCAACCTTTTATCGGACGAGAGAGCAGATATTTGACTTTTCCGAGAATAGGGCTAATTGTGTGGCAACGGAAGGGCCGAAGGACGGAGCGAGCACATTTTTTCCTGAAGCTCCATCGAGCCTATTTCAGGCCGTAGATTTATTTATGAGCATTTTTTTTTTGTTTCATCCTACAAGATTAAAGGGCTGGAAGCAATATAAAGATATTACGTAGATAGATTTATGTTCAAAGTCGATGATTCACGATCGCTGAACGTCGAGAAGTCAGACCGAGTTCGCGAAGTTTTTTCCTCGACGATATTTCGGTATGGATACGGAGAGAAGGGCGCGCCTCAAGTTTTTCCTCTCTTGAGAATCAAATACTACATACCTATGCGATATGGACGATGTAAGTCCGCTCGGTCGCTGCGATTTCGACGTTCGAATACGAAATTCGAGATTCGAAAGTTCGATGTTCGATATTGAAAATTTGAGGGAGAAACGCGAAGATGGCAGGACTTGTAATAATCAGAATTCGATGAAAAGTCTAGATTATTCGTCGTGACAGCTGCGAGATAATCTTATCATTGAACGAAAGAGAGAAAAATATCGTCCATGTCGACGTTAACAGTCTCACGAATGTTTGCAAAGTATCAAGAGACAAGACTCATTTAAATCTCCGCGAAACTAAAAAAAAAAAAGAAACAAATGCTTCTTCCTCCGTATTATTTTGATGGTTTTTCTCTTAGCAGAAGACCCGAGAAATTCCTCGAGACCACCAAGCCGCATTACTGGAATATTCCGTTCGCCCCATCTTTCTCCCTCGCATCTCATCGTACCCGCGCGCGCCATTCGCGATCTCACCCTCTCCGTCGTTCTCCCTATAGTCACGCCGCGTTGACGTCTATCGATTACTCGAAGCCGAGGAATCGAATCTTCCCGACGACGAAATTGAAGAACGAAAGACAAAAAAACATAAAAAAAAAAATAAAACAGCCTCGTCCGCAGCTTCTCCGCGAACGCCACCCCTCCGAACTTTCACCCGTGTCGCAGTCGATTTCTCCGTGGCGAATGTGTGTCTGTATCTCGGTCGGTTGCTCTTTTTTTCCACCGCATAGCCCCCCCACGGTCGGGTCTGGAGAACTGGTATTACGTGAAACTCGCGAAATTACCGCCACTTAGTTACTTTTGTCACGAAGCCCAATCGACGCAGCAACGTCTGGGGCGAGGGAGGGGGGTCGTAAAACGGCTAAAGTTGGAATACGACGAAATGAAAATAGAAGAAGACGAGAAGGTGCTGGCAAGCGTTCGTTCTGAGTTCCCGAGAGTTCGTCCGAGGACGTTTAAAGACGATCCAAATCACTTTTTGGCCACCACTGGCGAGACCCGCTAATTCGTCCATTTTCCACTTCGCGTAATCATCGTCGAGCTCCAGGTTGGCGATCTTCGTAAAACTTCAAAGAACTTGAACGTTGAGATAAGCAAGTGCTCCTCTTGGCGCACTCCGGTTGAAAATATATATTAAATAGTGGCGGCTTGAGCGATCGGGAAACTCGGCTGAGCCTTAAATCCCAATGTGAAAGAGTCGCTTCTTGTTGGAACAAGTGACTCTTGCAGGGAGCGTTTATACGATTTCTTCTTCACTTCTTTTTAACTCGAGCTTTTCAAAGAGCCGAGGTGACACGCGATATCCCATCACCTCGGAATCGGGTTCAACTACCCTTGTTGCAATGTAAAGATACAAGTCGTGTTCGTGCGGAAAAAAAAGAAAGAAGAAATAAAACTATTTTTCCGCACTTTTTATTTGAAATTGAAGCGTACAACTGGTTGTGAACGATGACGAGTGACACATGATACGTCCGACATTTTTTCATTACCGTCCCGAGTGGAAAAAAAGATATAATATGCGTACAAAAATGGACAGATCCTATATAGAGGTGGGGATGGGTTTTTTGCATGCAAATTATACATAATTCGAATGGACTCTGTAAGGATGTCTTCCCACTGAAAATAAAAGAGCCCTTCTAGACGCAGTCCATAGCACGCTTAGATCGATAAGGAGTCCTATTACAGCCCCTTGTTCATGTGAAAAGTGACAGATTGCGGCAAGACTTCGATCTATGCGGATTATATGTATAGTTTGCATTAAAAAAACATATGCCCACTACTATATAGAATCTATCAATTTTTTGTATACCGGTGATTTCTTCTCTACTCGGTTACTTCTTCTCTTCCATAGGTTACCTTTTTTTCTACTTGGGTGTCACAATCAGGCACAATTAACGAGCTAAAAATTGTTGCTGTTCTTCATTTTTCCACGTTCAGTCACTTATTTTAACGAATTCACGATCCATCTGTGAGATCTCATAGTGACGATATATCGACGACATTGCAAAGTAACGTTCGAGAAATTTCGCGTCGAAAAAAATTGGATAACCCGTCATTTGGAAAGAGATTAAAACCCGGCCGGATAACTTTCTCAGGGAAGAAATGCATTCGGCGTATACGGGTCACCAGCATTCCCAAGACTCGAGGATAATTGCACTAAGACGAAGAACTGACGAGCTAGACTGAACGAGACGAGAATACTCGCGGATATAAGCGAGTTCGGTAAATTTTAATTATCATTATCGACTGGATAGTCCGGGGATCCGATAAAATCTAAATCCACCAAGTGTATACTTGAATTGGCACCGGCCGATTCACCGTTTCGATCGATCCGTCAATGACACGTAAAACGAATAATTGCACTAATATCACGGATAATAATGAACAATGAATGGAATTTCAATGAGCCAAATCCTTCCAGCAATTATTGCGGCTCTTATTTCCCAATTTCTTCGTACCAATCACTCTTTCGTACCCGCAATGTATTCGATTGAAATGTCCCATCAATTCCCAGCGTGTAATTAATTGAAACTCTTTTTTTTCGCCACCCCAATTTCGTTGAAAAAATGCAGTCCCGCGAACGATCAAAATAACGAATCCATTCTGATAGATTGTCGAAGTCGTGAAAAAATGGATTTAATTCGTCGTGCAGAACCCACGCTGCCACCCTCTGTCTGTATTTCATCGTTCTGCCTATTGATAGCTATGACAAAATGATTAATGCGCCGAGGACTAATCGTAACAGCGAGATTAGAAGATATCCGTGGACGCGAGCTTAGAGAGCTGATTAATCGACCCTTTCATCGCCTTCTGCCGTCGAGTACGTTTAGACGAGCGAAAGTTCGCCCATAAACGACAACGAGCTCGACTGATAAATGTAGAACGACGAAGACGTAATTGAGCAATAATTACTGACTAATGATAGTCAATGATCGTATTGCTGTAACCATGCAACCGGAAATGCACGATATGGGGCGAATATAAAATTCCTTCGCTCAGCAACGAACTCTCCTCTCATTCGTTCGTGTCAAATTGCACGAATTCAATCTGGATTCTCCGAAGAGAAAAAAGTACCGTCGATAAGTGGAGTGCTTGACGAGGGCGCGTGTTTTTCATCTCTGAGAGCAAAAAAAAAAGCAAGCGGCTAGACAAGTCATCGCGGGAAGTCCCACATGTGTACTTCTGTCTGAGCATTGCGACCCCTAATTGTATCGCACAATCGATCGATCGGTGGATAGACCATCTTCGTGCGAATCTATCACGGTAGTGACTCATTCACATGCATACCTTGCCCCGCCGGAGACAAACAACGCGCCGGGAGATTTACAGGACAATAACTTCCCGGCGGGCGGTCCGATAAGGTCAATGCTAATACGTATCATTTTTTTTTTTTACGTCGCTCTGGGCACACTCTTGGGACCGTTTCGACGATGATTCTTCAAGGATCTTCTCTTTTATATGCTCTGAATTTGCTTTTCATTCGACTTGCGATAATACCATTCGCTTCGCACGATTCCGTCCAACCGGATTCCACGATCTGCCGTAAAAAGGTTCAACGCCATAAATCGCACGAATTTATGGACAAGAGATAAAACGGATTTTCAAGTCGTCCGTGTTAGCTGCAAACGCATCGTCGAACAACGATTTTTTGAAATACAACTCTGGCGAAACTATAGAACTGCAAACTTCGTAAGAACCATTCGGTAAGATTGCAGGATTTAAGACCGAGCATTGTTCGAAACGTTCTTTCAAGAGGGATGAGAGCCGGAAGTGGACCAATTAGCGCGAGCTTCAAGGGCTCTCGAGTCAAGATTTCGCGAGTTATATAAACTAACTAAGTTTGCGCATACGCGTCTGTGTTTACCAACCTGGACTCTCGATCCTCTGTCGAACCTCGAAACTGCTGATCTACGTTGCAATCGCTTCCAAACCAACCGGAACCTTCTTAAATCTCCAACTCACTGGCTTGTCTTCACTTTCGATGAACTACAACATCCGGAATCACAGTCCGTAATGTTCCGGGGAATTCGAATGAATCCGATCTTGTCACAACGCGATTCGTCGAAACGAAATAAACAAAAAATACACTACACGGATTTTTCAAGAAAACAAAAAAAAAAGAAAAAAATGTTTGCACACCGATTTGTCTTGACAAAATATAATAATGATGAAATAAATTGTGAGACAATAAACGTTGATGTTGAATCGTTGTACTGGCGAATGTTTTATTCGTAGAGCGAATGATAGAAGCGAAAGTTTCGAGGTAAATATCGAGAGGAGAGAGCCCAATACGAACGCCGGATGTTTTCGTTAAGACTGACTGAGGGCGACCGCGTGGTAGAGCACCTGATACGGGGTGGCACGCTACTACCCCCACCAGACACGCGCAGGCATCCAGCAACCCTCGCGCGCGTTCTCCCCCTAGTCGTATTCTTTCGCAAATGAACGACGGCAACAAGCTCGAAAAAACGCGGGGGCGTGATAGATATATACGTGCGTGTGTATCTGTATATATATTTATACATAACGTCCCCCGGAGCCGATGTCGAAACGCACGAGCTTCGTGAAAGCCTTCCCTTTTACGTCTGATGTCTACTGCGACGATGCCAATGAGGAGGCGGCAAATAGCCAAGTTGGCACGAAAACCACCCGTCTGCTGAGGGTGGAATGTAATGTTTTTCCGTCGACACCGGAGTCACCGTAAAAAACAATCAACGGTGTTAAAATATACGCGTTAGATGTGTTTAAGAACATTTTGGTCGATGGTCCGGAAAGGTGTTTCGTGACGTATTGCGATGGGATGACGAATTTCAGTGGATTCGTTGCTGAAAATTGCGCAATCGACTAATGGCAAGGATACGAATTATATCGATTTTTTGTGTTTTTTAAATATTTATGTATATTTTAAAAATACAAACGTGTTTCGCCCTTTGGTGGATTTTTAGAGCGAAGGCTATCAATTTTGTGGAGGAATTTTAAATTACCAAGGCAGAGATTATTCATTTTTGTGATGGCTACGAAATACCGAATCATAATTTCGCTACAAATATGTTTGCTCAATACAACGCTAATCTGACGGAATTAGGTATGTAAATCTTCGTAAAAACCTGTACACGTTGTATTGAATAAATAAAAACTTGAGTCAATGAGATTCGTGTGACGAAGTAAGTCCTACGTTTCCGAGATTTGTTACCGAAAATCTGAAACGGAGAAAAATGTATTTGTAACGTTAGGGTCCATCGTTCTCGCACCAACGGACCTCGACAACGTCACAACGAGGCTCATGAGCTTTCACCACAGATTACGCGATGCACTCAAATCTTGCCCTTCACGAATAAATCCATTGATCCAAAACATTAACGATCGAATGTCAAGGTGTAATTAATTAACAAATGTGGGGACGGGCAAGACGGACTTCATGGATGGAGGTTCAATGAATGTTTTCCGAAGCCGATAACGTTTTTTTTTTAAATTTCTTATCGTGACAACGAAGGGAGAAAGATTGAATTTGTTCGGTGAAAATTTCACGAGATATCTCAACGAACTCGGGCAATGAGACGAAAGCAATGCTTCTCGAGAAACAAAAGTCCATGAGAAAAGTGAGTTTCCGTTGGATCAGCGAAGGAGGCGGAGACTGCGATAGATAACGTTTTATTTGTTCTTAACTTTATAATCGATATTGCGGTATGTCGCAACCGCTCGCAGGGTTTCATCGGTTTCGTGATTTTTTGTGGCCACGGCCGTTCACTTTACCTACCCGTAAGTCAGTCGAATTATTTCTATCGAATAATTTCTACTCCTGTTAATATTCGGTTTTTCTTTAACGTAATCCCAGTCATTGAGGCGAGCAATGTTGTTCCTTCGAAAAAAAAACAAGCAGAAATAAGTCCGCTCAGAAAAACGGCGAATAAATGGTAGAGAAAAAAGGCAATCTTGAAGTTAATTCCCGATGCGGCGGTAAAACGGATTCTCAGTCTTCTATAAAATCCAACATCGATCCGGAGTTTCGTGAAAGCCGGGCCGAGATCGTGGTGGAGTTAATTATTGCCGGACTACGAGAAATTCGAGTTTCGTAACAAAAATAAGCCGCAAAAGTTTTCCGTTACAAGCCCTTCTTTGGTGGAAACAATGGTGGATATATATTCGAGTCGTTGACGCACGTGATGCGAGGTAACGAAGGGTAACCGTCAAACTGAAGATATCTATAAGTATATAATCGAATAAAGTCCTTTTGGAGAGAACAATTTTTTTCGTCTCCCTCTCTGTTTTCAAATAAATTATTTCATTTATTTAAAAATCATTGTTTCAAATTTTTATTATTAGTTTTATAAATTATAATTAACGAAACGAGCGCCATGGAAAATTTCATGAAAAAGTTTATATTTACACGATCACGAGCCGGCCGAAAAGTTTGGTTTAATTAATGAAGTTCGAGCCGTGGAGACAAAATCAAGAAAGTTATATTTTATTACATCCTGCGGAAAATTTAACGGAACACCGAACGCAAATTTTGATATTGCATTGCAACCACGGAGAAATCGAGAATCGTGAATTTTTGGCTATGGTCAACGATTCATCGAAACGCGGATTAATTCGACATACGACGGAATAATTCATTCGTACGATTTATCAGACGTTAAAACTTCTTCTCCAAATCTGGATTCGAAGCACGACGATTTGCAAAAAACTGGCAAGAGCCGAGAAACGTGGAACCGAAGTGCATCGAGTCCGGTCGTGCGGATGCAATCGAACCCAGCTCTCGACACCTTCCGAACCTTTTCGCAGCTACACCTCTAACTTTAGAACGACAACGTTAGACAAATGCCAGACAGGCGTGACTGGAATAACATCTCTCTGACGAAGGTCCACACAGGGACTCGGTACACTTTGAACTTTGTTCTGCCCGAACAGTGTGTCTTGGTAATTTGTATCAAATAATATCAGTGAGTTCGTCAGAACATCTTGTGAAGATGAAAACTGGGACGGTAACAAGTTTCCCTGCTTCGAACCCTGTCTACATACGCCACGTCCTTTTGCCTCTTAGGCACCTGGATATCGAAGGAAATGTTCATTCGCCTCGAATAATCACAGATCATCAACAAAATAGAGTGCAAAGTCGAATCTCGCACATTGTTATCTCATGATTTTACACATTTTCCAAAACCTCCATGAGGAACTATCTTTCGATCACAATTTTGGCTTCCTCACGGAAGCAGCTTTCATATGAAATCCGATCTTAAACCTATCTAGTCCGGAATATATGAGGGGAATTTCATGTCAAACCTAAAAAGTTGAAAATCGCATTAAGTCTGAACGTCAGGATGGATTTTGCCCAGGTTCAATAAGAAACATCTTTCGATAATGGTGCAACTTTGTACCAAATTTTGGTCCGACACCTCGAAAACTGTGCGAGCTGGAGAGCGCAAATCGATTTTTGAAGAATTTTAAATCGCGTAGAAACAGGAGAACTGCATGCATTTTCCGAAAAAATTAATCAACCGCGGCGCTTTGAACCCTTTACATGTGTAATGAACTGTGTTATGCAAATGTTACATACATACATACGCTCACACACATACATACATCCAGCCATTTTTTCCGAATGCGATTTTTTGACGTTTTGGGACATTCTGAACACATTTTCATGAGAATCTGGATAAAAAAATTTCCCCAAAACAAGACATCCTCCATAAAGAAGCAAAATAATGATTAATCACGGGAAGTCCGTGAAAAACACAAAAATATTTAGAAACACACGGCAAAAACAAAATGTGTCATTCCTGGAGCCATACATCGTACCGACGTACCGGCTCATAAATAAATTGTCGTCAAGGATTGTCTTTTCCCATTGCCGTTCCAGGTCCCTCATTAATCCCGTCGAGTCATTCGCGCGGCCCAGAACCCCGGGAAACAACAAAGGATGTGAACGCGGAACCGGAAGTTGCTCTGCCGTTCCAGCGCGGACGCGAGCACCGCCGAACGTCGGCTGCGTCACTTTCTCCAAACACGCCTTCGTGCGAATGGATGCGGCAATACGCCGATTCTCCGTCTCTTTCTCAACCGCCGTGCCTCGAACGTTTGTTCGTCGTGCAACGCGTATTATCCGAGGCAAGTTCCTCGCGTGCCACGTAACCGTGAATCACGTCTGCCTTGTTCCCCGCGGACGTTTAGACGATGAAACTCGCGCGCTCACGCCACCATCGTTTTAGCATACAAACTCTCACGTGTATGCCACTGCATACACAGCCGGGTTCAATGCTGACCGTACTAGCACGAACTCATGCCCTCCGATCTAACTCCCACATTCCCTTGGTTTCGAGTTTCCGTCGCTCGTTGCTTAAGGGGTTGTATGCGGTTGTTCGCGAGAAAATTAAGGGATCGTGATTTTTTTTAAAGCTACGTTTACATAATTTTATTGGAATACACAATGAAGTATCAATTGTAACGTTTTTTGAGGTACTTGTATCCATTTTTTCACGTGGAAATTCTCAATCTTGAGGTAACTATTGCGGTTGTCCCAAAATATCTCCTTTGAAGATTATTTAGCAGGAAACATGATATCTCTAAAACAGCTCGTCTAAAATAACGAAAATCAGAAAGATTTCGATCGTATAATATGAAACGCAGTTCGTGAACGACGGATTTGGCGAAATTTCGATTTTTTATATAACTTTTGGGTTAAAAACCCACTTTTTAAAATCGCAAACAAAAAAAAATTAAAAATAATTCGAACAACATTGTTCAACAAAATAATCCAAACGACCTTGTTAATTGTTGCAAATAATTTGGAAACAATAATCGAATCGTTCTCGAAATGTCTTCTAAACTTTATCTCGGATATTAATTCTAAAAGCTTGCAGTTGCAACGATTCAAAAACTATATCAATCCTTCTTTTCATCAACTCCAACCAATTTGAAGGTACATTTGCAGAAGCTTCAAAACATTTCCGAATATTTCCTAAATATTGAAATACTCATCAACCAAGAAAGAAAATCTTCACTACGAAAAATATTATTCAACGATATCCCATCTCTTGCCATATATTCACGCTCCAAGCCGCAATGTCGATAAAGCAACGGATATTTTCGGCCAACGCGTGGCAACGACCAAAAACCCACAAGCCCGAAGTTAATTCTCAACGAAGAAACTGTACACAAGCTACACACGATGCAAATTAACGAATACACGGAACACCGCAGTTAGTGCGACTGCGAACAATGTGAACACATTGCAGCCGAGTAGTTAACGTACAAGCCGGAGAATTTATGTTTTCACAGACATCCAAACGCCTCGCGCACACACCGTATTCCATCCGCGACGACCAAAGGGTTTACTACAGACGCAGCTTCTGTTTTCGTCACGGAAACGCGACAGAAGCACACCTTTGTTGCGCCACTATCGCACCAAATGCAATTAAAAGCATTTGCGAGACGATAAATTCAACTGCAAAAGGCCGCGGAGATGGCTTCGAACGAGAACCAAGAGAGCTCTTCAATTCTCATCGTTGATTATGGATTCTCCTAATAACATCTACTTATCAGTCGTACGTATCTCGCTCCAATTATAAAAAGACTCGAAAATTCGATGAGCAAGTTACTCACGCATGACAGCTCGATTGACCCAGAAAAACAATCATGCAGATCTCGTTCTTCACATCCTACAGAAGCTGGGTGAAAATGGAACAAATGTCCGCCGCACGTTTCGAACTGTGAAGCGGTTGGAAACAAAAGTAGAGAAAAAAATCTAACAATCGTACCGGAAAATTAATCGATAAAACCGAATAGGCGAAGGGTGTTGATTCCAGCGATAAACAGAGGGTATTATTGATTGAAAGGAAATCACCGCTGATGTTTCGGGGAAGGCACATCGGACGGAAATGCAAGTTTCATCGACAATGACCGATAATAATGGAGCGTCGTTAGAAAAATCAGATAAAACACGTAGCACGTATTGCCAAAGCTTGTGCAGCACCCGATGAAAAAAAAAACGACGAATGTCGCGACGAAACAATGTGAGGAGTAATTACAGCTTGCGAGCAAAGGTGTGCCATGTGGAACTACGTACCATGCATATTCAATGCATCCACTGATGCTTTATTCGACTTCAACTGATAATAGTTACGATCACGGTTTTTCAAGCCATTCACCAACATTTACACTTTTATGGCGACAGGCATTTGCCAATGTCGCAGCGATTTAATTACGTTAACGATTAATTGTCGCAGTATTGCAAAACAATTCAAATTATATTGATTATGAACGTATTTCGTGCTTTAACCTGACAATCCTACCTTATTGTGTTCCGTTTTCACGAGTCAAAACCAGTTCTCAGTTCCAGGGTTACCGGAAATGACTGGAGCCGGACGAGAACGGGTATCAATGTCCGGCCTGCTAGGAGGCAATCTGAACTGTTTGAAGCGTGCGGCTATTACGCGATACGTAAATCAGACTTCGGTATAAACGTGACATGTGCACGCACCTGGTGCACAAACTCCATTTCCTGACACTCGATGTACGTCTGATGGAAATTTTAGTTATATACATATAGTTTATATGAATAATTTATCATTGATATATCATTCAGGGGATTTTCTCTACGTAGATATTGAAAAAAAATGTTCTTCAACTTTTCTTTTTCATCATCTACCTACTCGAATAGACGCCGTCTCATTTTATCTATAGATATTTATGAAAAATATTTTTTTAATGATAATAATAACAATTATTATACATTTTATTTTATTTTATTTTATTTATCCATTTTTATAAATATCTATAGTTCATATGAATAATTTATTATAGATATATCATCCATATTGAAAAGTTTTTTCATCGGCTACTCAAATAAACGCTGTCTCATTTTATCTATAAATATTTATGAAAAATATATTTTAAATAATAATAATAATCATTTTCATCCATTTCATTTTATTTTATTTTATTAATATCTCTTTTAAACATATATTTTTGATCCATATATAAATTGAATGTGAGCTGTATAATATTTCCAAGTGAGATAAATCGAGCCTTTGGGAAATGAACTCGGGACTGCTCACCGCCGCCATTTTTGAGTCCCGAAAGCAACGACTGTAGCAGTCACTGTATTTAGTTCTAACTGGGCACCATCACCAGTACACTGCCCAATATCATAAATTGTACGTACCATGCCTCATAAACCCGTACCGACAATCCTCGCTCACGAATTCGAGAAACAAAGCCTCCAACATACATACACACATATATATATTTTTTTCGGCACTCCGTCCGGCAGCACTTTATTAGGGGAAAAGGTACAGCACGCCAGGGCATCGTTGACAATGGTACACAGTTGCGGAAGCCGCGCTCCTGCATCTCATCCCTCGAGAGGATAACGGAAAACGACGGGTATTAGGTTAAATTCGACTCGATAGCTTCCGCGTGGCATTTGCGATTCTTCACGCCTACGACATCTTCATTCGCCTCGCCTCAACCCATTCCACCTATTTTTCTTTTCTCTTTTTTTCCAACTGACATCCTCCCACGCTTTCCTCCATCTTCATTGCCGAAGACAAACGCGGGGCGCATGATGGAAAAAAAACGGTTGGGCCAAGATGTTTCCCTTCAAGTTGAAACGGTATACAACCGGACACAATTCTTCCTCCGACTTTATCCGGCAGTTTAAACAACTCGAGCAATTAACATGAAGGCTAAGACAACCGGAACTAACTGCGCTGACGTTGGAAGTAATGAAACAGTGACTTTGCCCGTCTTCGCCACTTCTTTCGACGTTGCTGCACGAAAATTCCGCGAAGATTCTTGCCGAAAAAAATGAGAACGAAGAAAAAAAAAATAGTTATCTCAGTCGGAGGCTTAAAAAAGCGTTTGCGCGAGTAACGGGGCTGCCGCGAACGCCAGGGTGAGGAAGTACGAGGACGGTGGTGATGGCGGTTTCGGATGCGACGAAGCACAGCGAACCCCGAAATAATGAGTTTTCTCTCGGCGAAACGTGAAGGTTTTTTGGAAAAAATTCTCGCACGTCCGGGCACGTCCATTGCCTATTTTTACAGTGGATATATCGCGCGTTCGTGACTCGATGTTCCAAATCGAAAGATAAATTTTTCACATTTTTTTCTATCGATGAAATTTCGCTGAAAACTTTTTCCGGTCATTCTATTTTACTACCCTTCCCACAGTTTCGGTTTTCATTGAGCAATGCGCATCAAAATATTCCTCTTTCAACGAATACATTTTCCCGTCCATTACTCGATAATTATATGTCAATGAAATTTCAGTCTCGATATTCGTCTTTCCACAGATCCTCGCGAAAAGATTATTTATAATATTAGAAGGGTTTCTCCGCTGCCGTGACAGTCCGTAAATGCGAAAATGGAACGTCGAACGAAACTAGTATCACCGCCGTGGGGCTTCTATCGAATCTACTTTTTTATTCTTTATTTTCGTTCTCTTTATCCCGACGGACCTCAACGTGACAGCACTTCGGGCATTCGTTCAGAGGGCATCGTCTATCGACCACGTTCCCGCGTACAACCCCCGCGACATCGGGAACCATAAAAGGACTTTCTACTTCTATTTCACTTTCCATCCCTTAGGATTCCTTGTCGCAGAAAACGCGGCGGAAATAGAAAAATTAACTGAAAATATCCTGAATATCCCCCCCCCCCCCCGTCCCGAAATAACAAGAAAAACAACAACATCACTAATAATAATAAAAATAATAATAATAATAATAATAATAATAATAATAATAATAATAATAATAATAATAATAATAATAATAATAATAATAATAATAATAATAATAATAATAATAATAATAATAATAATAATAATAATAATAATAATAATAATAATAATAATAATAATAATAATAATAATAATAATAATAATAATAATAATAATAATAATAATAATAATAATAATAACAATAATAATAATAATAATAATAATAAAAATAATAATAAAAATAATAATAATAATAATAATAATAATAATAATAATAATAATAATAATAATAATAATAATAAAATATTTATATTTTTTGCTACTTCACTCTGGACGTTATGCGCCGATATTACCGCTACCGCAACTATAAAACAACGACGAAGCTACCCGCGGCATTGTAAAATAAAATATTCAAGATCGCATACATTGCATGACGCCAATTACCGCGGCTCGGCAAGCACCAACGCCACATGCATCATGCGCATTCCCACCGAAACCTTACAATGTGTCACCGTATAGATAGGCGTTACACTTTGACGCAAGCCTCTTAACCCAGCTTTTCTCGGATGGAGGCTCGTTCAACTTTCCCGCCGAACCTCTTCACGTCGGCTTTCTTTCCCGCTCGCTCTCCCTCTGTGACTCAGTTCCGAAGAAACTCCTGCAACACCGCGGACAGGACTGCGGATAGTGGATGAGAGCGTCGAACGGCGAGAGAGCGGGCGGGAAGGGGCGGTCGGGGACGGCCTAGAAGACCCTCCACGGATTTACAATTCAAATCACGATTCGAAGCACCCGGTGCTCGACCCTTAAAACAGCCTTCCCCATTAAAATCAACTCGCGAAAGCCGCCGAGCACGAAAGCATGAGCCATTGAAATGTAAACCCGTAACGTTAAACACATACTGAGTATCTTTCGTTTTCCGTTGCGGCAATAAAAAATTCGGTGATTGGAAAATTTGCATGGACGTTCGAAATATTTCGTATCGATTGACGAGACTTTCGGATGCGGATGGCCAGAGCAGCGAGTATTATGCTAAATTGAATGGAGACGTAATTTGTTTCAACGTTTCGGTATTCCATCGCGTATTTTTAGTTCGTTTCGCACAGACGAATACGTCAACAGCCTCAGGATAAATTCCCCGTCCCTCGGATAAAAACGTTCCCCCGAAATAGTGATAGCGTAGACAACATTTCCGAATACCTTTTTGCCTCCCTGTTTTCCCGAACAGTGGCATCGTTTCTTTTTTTCCGACCGAAATAACCATCTCCATCCCTCGACGGTCCTACAACCGATCGTCCTTCGCAATAATGTTTCTTGTGAAATATAAATTGACGAAAAAATGTTTAATGAAAAAAAAAAATGTATAACACTCTTGACCCAGTTGCGCATCGACGATAAAGTTTTCAACCGGTTCGGAACAAATGGCTCGAAAGCTGAAGAACAAAAGGTGAGAAGTCACAGTCGTGTGGCCGAAATATATGTTCGAAAATTTCGACGTCTGGCAATTAGCGACACAATTGAAGAATCGGTTGTCGGGTTAACGCGATGGGGCTAATGGAGCGGGACAATCTATTTTTAAGGGTGATAGGAGAGGAAGCAACGGGGTGTGGTGCTCACGATTCGGCTGGTGTTAGGCATGGTTATAATCTATCCTGCGAGTCGAGAAACGGGGTCGATTATCGTGACTGAACATGCGAGCCGGCAATTTCCAAGTCGACGTTCGCCCTTCGTCTTCGCCCGTCGCTCGGAAAGGTCCCGTCAAAACTATATATCTACATAGTACACTGCCACCAATTCCACTGCGATTTCGAGCCCTTCTCGGGATTCTAGTCTAGCGATCGCGAAGAACGATAAGCTCTAAATTAAGACGAGAGCTAAAGGGACCGACTAAATCTACCCCTCGAATCCAATGATTCGTCGTGGTGCAAATATATATATTATATATATATATAGAAACATTTCAGCCGGGACGGATCAGTGTAATCAGTGGAATCTTACTCTGTATATATGTATACATGTAGAGAGAGAGAGAAAGAGAGAGCACGAGCATCTCCGACAATCCTTGTTGGCTTTTTTTTCTTTTGCATTGGTCATAGGGTCTGGACCAAGTGAGGGTTCGCTGGTTTATCGCTGACTTCGACGTCACTGCAGCTGCAAGTGCAGCTTGCTGGCAAAGCCTCGGAATCCGCTTATCGACCGCCCAGTTTCTTCTCATGTCCACCGCAATACTCGCACATTGTTAAAATACAAAATATTCCGACATTCGACGGAAAAATGTTCGCTGTTTCAGTCGGAAACTAATCGATCGCCGATTTGAAAAACACGTACTATGGGAGAAAAAAAAATTAAACCGGCGACCGGAGATTCGCATAACAAAGTATTACCCGTCGGGTATCATTTATTCACCGATAAACGTAAATCGAATCTGTTTTTGATGAAAATATTTGTTCCCGAAAAAAAAAAACGCTCGCGCAAAAACTGGTCTGAGTCGGCCGTCGGAGCTCGCAGACGCGTCGGTTATTCTCACTTTTCGGTCTCGTGCAAACAACGAATATCCATGTAATATCAATGCCATCCCTACTTGAGGCACACGCCCGCGCCTTTGGCTCTGGCACGCTGAGCTTTTTCTCTCTACGCCAGGTCACGTAGTACTTAGCCTTGGCCAGAATTGATTCGGAAATTTTGTACATAAATTCGGTTGAGCCAGGAGCGATACCCAGCTCGATATGTCTCGGGGGAGGTCTTAACGAGCCGGCGCCTTGTACTACACCCTCGTAACTGTATATTCCACCGAACAGAAGCAAACGAAGTTCGAAATAAAACAACGATTAACCAACAATTAACTGACCTTCCCTTCTTCGAACGCAGACGACGTAAATTATTCCATTTATCATCGAGTTATATATTCTTCTGTTTTAATTACAATTTCATGAATTTCAAGCAAGGAAATCATTATAAAAAATTTTCATCAGCCACAATGCTCGGATATTTTTTGATTCATACATTTTCTCTCACCACAGAATAAAAATTGGACAAATCGAAACGAATTTTTGTCATGAAAAATGAATAAACATCGAATAAATAAATATAATCGCAGTTTTATATATCCTAAAGACCATTTGTAAAATTTTAAGCTCACGTAGTATCTACCACAACTTTTTATTTCGCTAGCAAACATTTTCGAGAAAAGGATTTTTCAGTCGCAACCCGAATTCGAACAAACTCCAATATTCGCTCGATTCTCCGCACGAGATATTACAAGAAATGGCACGCGTCGTCGTGCAGCGAATGGTCGTCCTGCACCGGTCTAAGTAGTCCACCCCCGGCTGTCTCGTAAAAGTCGGAGCTTGGGGCAGTCAGCGTGGAGCGAGTCGGCGGGCGAATGAACGAAGCAAAAGCGTTGGCGTGCCGGCTGGCAGTAGAGATATTCCGCAATGGTCAGACGCCAGTAGTAAGCCTCAACGACGAACCATTTTCCACTCGTCCTTACATTTTCTTCCTCTCTTCCGACATTTCCACCGTCGACAAAAAAAATGTTTCTCGCAACGGTTAAAAAAAATTCCGCATAACCGAAGCTTTCGCGACGTTACGCAAAATTCCGAGAAATTGGTTAAAAAATTGTTTATCATCGCTATTCGCGTTTTCTCAACCGTTCGTGGTCTTGTGGTTGCGACGTAATCGCTCGCTAACATCTCTTCCGATATGGAAAAATGACATTTCGACGTTTGCCAGAAAACCAACCCCTCCGTACGTACTTCTGGATGAATGGAGATTCGGAGAAGCCACCGCGCGCGTATGCAAATTTTCGTGCCGGTAAGACCAACGTCGGAGCAGTCGACTTTACGAGCACGTCGACCCGAGTCGTATGTACCGGTGTACTTGCGGCTCGCGGTACAGGTATATTTACGGGGGGGGGGGCGGAAGGGCGGGGCGAGGACTCCGAATTCACCGAGAGACCTTTGAACCGCTACATCCGGTAACATTTTACGTCCCCGGAGGGCTGAGAACTAAGAATTACGAAGCCTCTTCGTTGCGTCAAAGTGTACTTCCGAGATAAGTATTTCGCGGTCGTTCAACCCCCTCGGTCTCGGTACTCGTCTTTCTCACTGTCGCGTGGTATTTTTTTTTTTTTTTTTTTTTTTTTTCGTCTTTTTCCCCGAACATTTTTATTATCAAGGCGGACGGTTTATTTTTTGTTGTCGTCCAAAACACGAGCAATGTATTCTTCCCTCGTTTTTATAAATTCTCGAAAATCTCCGGAGATTCGGGTGCGGTGATTTCGAACAATTACGTCGACAAGGAATCATTGCCGTGAAAAGTCTGTGGTTGCTTCGTTTATTTTCATTAGCTCGAGCTACGTTGCCGGCGTATTTCTGGAGGACGAACAGAGGCCTGCGGCGATTCGATGAATCCTTATTGGCGTAAATCTGTTGAGGTCGATGTCGAGCAATTACTCACACGAACGTCAGCGTCTTCGGTGCAGTTGCGGTTATGCACCGTCCGCGACATCACCGACGTTGCATTGTAACGTGGCTTCGACGAACAGAATGGAAGCTCGAGCCACCGCATCGTAGGCAAAGTACACACGGAACAGGCTGCCGTACGTCCAACGAACGGATTATACGTAATATCGATTCCCAGACGAGTTTCCCCCTCGGATTCCCGATCCTTCTCGCTAATGCGTTTCACGGCGTACGATTGGAATCTCCGGAGCTCTTAAATTTACGTCAAGGCTTTCGATCTCGAGGGTATTTTTTTGAATGTTCAATGGAATAGCTTTTCTTCGACTATTCCGTAATGGATGAATATCAAAATTTTAAAAAACGGAGAAGCTGCATTGAGTTCATGGAAAATAATAAAATAAAAAATCACAGAAGCCCAAAAGGCGATTGCGAGATTTTAACCTGAAGAACGGGACTCAAACAAAATCGGCACTGGGAAAAAATTCACTCGATATGTAATTTAATTGATAACCGAATGAGCGAATAACTCTAACGTTCAGTTACTGAGTAACTCAAATAACTGACGATTTCGCAATTATTTCATCCCACGAACCGAGTAATTAACCGTATACAAAAAAATGTATCGTTCGAGGTTTTATCGAATTAATCGCAGCTAAGAACCATACTCAAATGTATATCACAATTGCAGAAGCACAGTAAACGCTGATACGGCGAAATTTTTCTGGCACCCTTTCCGCTATCGCTAAGTTTCGATCGGCTCGATTTTTATTTCCGTTACCCAACACGTTTTCTGTTTCTCGGCTCTCAACTAGATTGAACAACACCGAGTCCTCCGCCCGACGTGCAACCCCTCGTTTCAATATTTCTTTCCGTTATCTTAACACGCTTGAATGAAAATTTATACGCGATCCCGTGTCCGCGTAGGTGCATCGAACAGGCGCAGTTGAATATGTTACAAAAAACTATACACGTTCGCGAGAGATGCGCTTCGCAGTGTGCGATCTTTATTTTATTTTTCGTCGCGGCGATTCTATCGATAAAACATTTATTCGACCGGGAAATTATTCGCTATAACGGGCTCACCTCCCCTCACGATAGACACAACGGGATCGTCCCCCGACGACGAAGCACATTCCTGCTATCGCATGCCCTACAAAAATTGACTGGCATCTGCACTTGTAAATTACTCATGACGATACAGTCGACGTATGCCATTCTCCCGTAATACTTTCTTCCTCGAATTGTTATCAAACCTTTCTATTTCTGTTATTTTCCTCCCCTTTTCCATTCACTTCACACAATTCGAACACACAATGAAAAACCAATAATGGTACGCGTAATTTACCAACTGATTTATAAAAAGAACGTGAGGGCATCGGGAACGAATTAATTCGTAAAGCGCCACGAGGCAAATAGAAGCAACGCGGAAACGCGAAAGAGCAGCCGGAGGCGGATAGTATGAATGATTTATCGGTAACGAATAAACATCGATATATTGAATAATGCACGCACATGCGGATGACACGTGTCATATTTAGCGGAACAGAAATCAACTACTGTCAAGCTTATCGCGGATAAATATAAACCTACGTTGAATTCGCGACTGGCGATTGATACGATCGACTTAATTAATTCACTCGTTTGCTTTGAGGAATTAATTATCAAAAATTATCGTTACTGCTTAATCACAGACGGATAATTATCGATCGATCTTGTGGGTTTCGTAATTATTACGGTTATCAGTGTAGACATTTTGGTTTGTGGCTTTTTTATTGAGCAACGGGGAATTGAGCTTGAATTTTTCTAGGATTGTCAAAAATTGATCGAGGGAGCAGATTGGTCGGTAAAATTGTCGATTTGAGTCGGAGAGACAATTTTTTGGCTTTAATGGACTGTTCGATGAATGTGACGTGCTTTAAGTTGTCTTTCGTAGATCACGGACAGGGCGAATTTTCGAAAACCGGTTGAAATTATTCGACTAGATAGTGATCTCAATTATGCGACAGCTTGTGCGCTTGTGAAACTTCCGGCTTGGAACCTTTATGGAACAATGCTTGAAAAGCGTGTAATGTATATGCATACACACACACTCACTTACACTGAAGAATGTGTAGATATAATCGTGTTCCAAAACTACTTTACCGGAAGCTCGATATTAATTTCCGCGACGCTAGCAAATCTGCCACCGTAGCGTGCATATGAGGTATTCCACGGAAAATCGGCCAGTCCATGAGGACTCCCGATTCGATCCACGATTTTTTCGTGGCTTTCATTTGACGGTCAAAACACCCTTGATTTTTGTAGAATTTTTTGATCACCCTGTAGCTCGGGAAAAAATTACAACTTTCGATTCAGGATTTTTTTTTTTTGGCTTCCGTACAACCCTCAGACACACTCGATTTTTCGCAGAATCTTTGGACCGCCGTGGAGCTTGCAAAAATTAAAAAGTACAACCCAACCGAGAGTAAAGGCGTGATTTCACATTTTTAACATTTTGATTTGTTTTTCCAATTTCAGTAGTTCGAAAAAAAAAGTTACTCGAAATTTCGGAGTAGGATCTGTACTGCAAATATTTTTTCTCTTTCAGAATAAAAAAATAGATATTTTTTTCATGTCGGAATAGAAAAAGTTGCAATACAGATCCCACTCTAAAACTTGGGAAAATTCTTTTTTTCGATCTCCCGAAATAAAAAAAAATATATAAAAAAATTAACGCTCTCGGTTTCGGGGTAGTTTTTAATTTTTCACGAGCTCCAAGGTGGTCCAAAGATGCTGCAAAAAATCAATTGTGCTTCGAGGGTTGAACGGAAACCAAAGAAAAATCACGAACCGAATCGGGAGTGTTCGGGCCTCAGCTGGCCGGTTTGCCGTGGAATGCCTCATGTACATATGAAATAAATTCACGTATACGTGCAAGGAAGAAATAAATTTGCCGGTACACGTGAAGAACGATAACCGGCGAAATTTCTGACACTGGAGCAAGTGAATCTATCGCATAACCGATATAATAACGGAGACTAGTAGTTGAAATTGCCGAAGAGGATAGTTTCACGGGTGCGTGAATTATGTGGCGCAACAAAAGGACCGAAGAGCCGTGCATCGAAGCCACGGATGGAAAATTCGCCCGTGACATATATTGAATTGTCGTGAGGAGAGAAGGGCTGCTACGGAAACAGCTTGCACTGGCATTACGTCAACTGTGTGTAAATCATTTGTGTTCGCGTGTGCCTGCGCTTTGTTACGAATCATGAATCAACGATCACCCCGACGTGTCTCTCGGGGGGCTCGATGTTCAATTAATATCGCGTTTCGATACAAAACGTCCATCCCCTACTGAATAATCAGATATAATTTTGAGAAAAACGATTGGAAAAAACGTCAACCAATCCAAGTTTGATTAAAGTTATTCGTCGATTAAAATTATTAGTAGCGAAACGACAATAATTTCGAGTCCATTTTTCAAACATATTTATTCATAGCTCGAAGACTATTATTCTCGAGGCCAGAAACTGTATTAAAACGAAGTAAGTAAATTTATGGTTTCTCGGTAAATTGAAAATGAATTATATAAAAATAAATTCATTTTTATGGAAACAGATGTTCGATAATATAAATTTATTTTTTCAAGGCATTGTCGCGTTTGATCGAAATATGGATTTTTTGTAAGAATCGGGACGAATATCTATGGCGGTTAATAAATAACATCGGAAAGTGTTCTGGAATGATGTAAAGAAAAAATATTGGCGAGCACGGTCGTAAGATCGCGAGTATGGTTCGACGACGGCAAGAAGAACAAAAATCGGTGAACCGATAAATCCATGAATACGAAATACCAGTGCGAAGAGATCCATCGTGTTCTCCCTTGACTCTCGGTTCAGCGCCCCTAACGCCCACGTGGTTCCTGCGAGATACGCGTCGGCGAACTAAGCCTGAATTATTTTTCAAGATCGTCCAACGATTTATCATGTAATTCCAAAAAAACGAGGCTGAAGAATGAGCAATCGTGCGAATTGCGGCGAATGGATGAGCCGAAAAATGAGGATCGTTCGAGACTTAGCAACCCCTCGTCCCTGACGAAACAAGACCGGAGGTGATAACGGAAACCAGGACGAGCTACTTCCTGCATCATCTGTTTTTTTTTGTCATCACCGCTTCTTCATACCGTCCACAATTTGATTTGAATGAAAGATTTATATTTCGAGTGGGAAAAACTATAATATTTCAGAACCAAGATTAGACAAACCACGGAAATCAATTTTTTCACGTTCGAAACGTGAATAAGAGCAATTGATTTGAAATTCGAAAAAAATCGAAATGACAGGATTACATCTGGGGTAGGAAAAATTTATAATATTTCAGAAGCAAGATTAGACAAGCCAATGAAATCAATTTTTTGCGCCCAAAACATGAATAAAAAACCTTATTTGAAATTCGGAAAAAATCAAAATAAAATCTCTATATTTAACGTGTAGGAAAAACCATAATCTTTCAGAACCAAGATTAGACGAACCAATCAACTTAATTTTTTTCGCGTTCAAAACCTGAATGAAAAACCTGATTTAAAATTCGAAAAAAAAAAATCGAAATAAAATCTTTATATTTAACGTGTAGGAAAAACTATAATCTTTCAAAGCCAAGATCGGACACCCAAGGACATACATTTATCCGCGTTCTAAAAAATTATTAGAACAATTGATTTGAAATTCCTACTCGATGTATGAAATTTCTTCAAAAATCGACGACAGAATACATTCGCACCGGTTGGCTGCGTTTTTTTTTATCTCAGCCACGAAACAGCACGGAGTTTCGTGCGTCAGCGGTTCGCCGGTTGCAGTCAACAGTCGGTTATATCGCCACCTATGTGATACCACCTACGTGCTCGACGAATAAGCGACGCAAAACCTCGCGAGGCCAACGAGTCGTTCAGAAAATGTGAGGCACTGGCTCGGTTATCAACGACGAGTAAGCGAAAGAAACCTCGCACGTATCGTCGGAGCGTTCTCAGAGAACGTCGGGCTGTGAATCGAGCGTACGACATTACCTAATTGTCCGTTTGCCATCCTATCGGCCAGTGCGAGTCTCGAAAAACATCAGTGATAGCTGAGCACTCGGCCAGTGAAGGCATCGCTGGCCTATCGCACGAATGATAACGTGACATAAACGCATAACGTTCATTCTTGACGTACCAGGAACTGCAGTGTTCGAAAAGTGACATTTTTGAAGACGAAATAAGTGACAAAGCTTTGCAAAATCGACCAAACGTCTTTAATTTACTCTCAATCACTGGGAAAAAAAATCAACAACAATAATCATGTGAGAATTAATTAAAATGAATCTTGTTGCTCGTTCACTTCATTTACATTTATAATGAGGTCTCAATGTTTTTTTATACAATTGAATTCGTATTCGTAATTCGTATTTTTTTTTTTTTTTTTTTTTTTTTTTTTTTGAGTAATTTTATAATTCACTCGCTCGACTCGGAAGTGGATGGCTTATCTCTGTAGCAACCCGAGTGCATCCTCCTCACGCTGATATTTTGCAACCGACCTTGTCATTGAAAGCCGTTCGAAGGTCCGCGACTCCGAAAGAATCCGAACGGTAGAGAATTAATCGAAGAAAATTATATTAAAAATGCACGACCCACTTATCAGATCGCCAACGAAAATGTGTACCACGATAAAAATTCTTTGTGATTAATCAAATTTTTAGAGCCTGTCGAGATTTGTGGGACACGAATTCTCAATCTTTTCCTATCACCTTTACGTATCTCGAGTGAACCTAAAAAAACAAGATAAGAGACCGAGATTTGAAACTCAAACTTCTTTCGTGACATAAAATATGTGGCGTCGTTAATTAATAGCTCCACCGACGTCTCTCGTTTCTCGGTGCAACGGAGAAGGGTTCGATGCGCTCGGAAATGTACGAATAACAATTTAACAATGAACGGCTAAGGAGTGTCTGCGCGAAGGGAAATTGTTAAAAATAGAATGTAATATATGGGGGCGTGCCAGGGTTGGTGGGGAATACACGAGACGGGACTAATGCTAAATGCGTTAAACGTATGCTAAATTTATGAGAGACTCATTGAAAATTGGGAAGGTTCAACTTTTTTATTTTTTTTTAATTTTATTTTTTCAGGACGTTGCCACCGACGTATGTCGAAGGTTTTCACGACTTGGAGGCGGTCAAGGCGATGGAGTACAGACCTTTGGGAAAAACGGGACTGTTGATCAGCAAATTGTCCTTCGGAGGGGGGCCTATGGGATGTCATTATGGGTAAATTGACGAAATAATTGTTATTCAATCGGTGACGCGATGCTGAATGAATAAATTATTTTATTGATCTATTATCTCTGGAACAATCGACAGAACTTACGACGAAGCGGAAGCGATCGAGACCATAAGACAGGCGATACGTCAGGGTGTGAACTACATCGACACCGCACCGTGGTACGGTCAAGGACGTTCCGAATCGCTAATTGGAAAAGTAAGGATGGCTCGCATATAAAAAAATCAAACAATTTACTTTTCGATGCATCGAAAATTGTCCGCGTTACGAAATTCGGAAGCAAAGATTCGCGAAACCCTCGGATGGATAAAAATCATTGCAATTATTATTCCAAAAGATGGAATCGTCAATTTTTCTTCATTAAAATATGAGAATAGAAATTTTAAAAAATAATAACCGCACTGAATTATTGAAGACAATTTGAAAAAAAATCACTAGACGTAGGTGGTATTGATAACAATCGCACCGATGGCACAAATTACAAATAATTTTTTTGAAAAAAAAAAATGGAGAACATTCTTCTCTTTGTCGTTGATGAATTACGCCATCGTCGACCGATCGTAACAATAATTCGAATGGGTTTTCGTTCGAACGCGCGTCGATTCTATCCTTACGCAATCGGTTTTCAGGCCCTAAAGGGAATCCCAAGACAGGCTTTCTACATTGCGACCAAGGTTGGACGTTACGAACTCGATTTCGACAACATGTTCGACTTCACCGTCGAAAAGACGCGTCGGAGTTTGAAAAAAAGTTTGGAACTCTTACAACTGGACTACGTGGACGTTTTGCAAGTCGGTTAAAACGATTTATCAACACCTTGACTTTGAAAAAAAAAAAAAACAGAAAAATGTTTTATCTGTTCGAAGAAGATAAGAAGCGTGTAAACTTTTTATTTTCTTATCAGGTTCACGATATAGAATTCGCTCCGTCTCTCGATATCATCTTGTATCAGACGTTGCCGGAATTGTCGAAGCAAGTGAGAGATGGTAAAGCGAAATTCATCGGAATAACTGGATATCCGATATCGATATTGAAAGAATGCATTGAGAAAAGCAACATAAACATCAGTTGCGTACTCACGTACTCCAGATACACTCTTATCGACGAAACTCTCATGGATTACGTCCAATTTTTCAAAGTGCGCATTATCTCGAAAATCTTTCTTACGATTTTGACCGGCCTGGAAAAGAATTTAAAAAAAAATAAAAAATTCATTGCGATCAATGGTTTCAGAAACTCAATATCGGAGTTATTAATGCCGCGGGACCTTGCATGGGTCTCTTAACGAATAATGAACCACCCGCGTGGCACCTAGCGTCGAACGAGGTCAAAGAAAATTGCGCACAAGCAGCGCAATGCTGCAAGGTTCGTCCATAATTAAAATAAATAATTAAAACATCGATTTTTCGAAAAATTGATTACGAAAAATTGTCGACGATTGTTGTTATTTTTGTGAAATTTTTATTTTACTCGCAGGATCACGATCAAGATTTGGCTAAACTAACTATGTGGCATTCGATGCAGTGCCCAGACGTATCCACGAATTTAGTGGGAATGCAAAATTTGCGAGACTTGAACGTCAATCTCGAGGTTTTGAGAAAAGGCATTAACGACAAGGAAAAAGAAATTCTTCGGGATCTTCGAGAGAAGTAAGTTCAACCGACGACTCGTTCATTGCACGGTTAACGCATGAACGGGAGAACAGAGCGACATTTTTGATGGTTGGGTCTTTGAAAAAATGTTTAATCTTATTTTTTTACTCTTGCATATCAATCTTACCCGTTTAATTGCTTCCACGTGAGACTAAAAAAAAAAAGGCGGTGGATCGTTAGAATATTCGGTTTATGCTTGTTTTATCGGCATTGAAAAAGGGTTATAGTTGGGATTTTTTGAAATATCATGTGAAGCCCGTATTCTTCTATTTTCGGATAGTTCCCGCTATCGAAGAATCTTAAAATCCCTCATCTGACGCACCTGCCACGAGTCACTCGACGTTTTTTCCACGTGTGTGTACATAAGTACGACCGAATCTCCCATTGTCCAGTGAACTCGTATACGGTGAGTCGCGAATATATACGGCAATTTACGTCCCAACAGGTAATTAAAAAGAAATAAAACGAAGGAGATGAATAAAAAAAAAATGTAGAGAATTGTAAATTAGCCTGCGATATCTAGAATGTCTCGGTAATTCGTGTTGAAGAATGAATATAGATGTGTAAAACGTTCCAACAATACGTCATACCGCAAACTTTTCTTATTTTTTAATTCAAACCATTTTATTTTAGGTACTTTTCGAAAATGAAAAATACTCACTGGGAAGGCGTCGAGATCGAAATATACCGAAAAGCCACGAATCAACGATTGTAGATTAACATATATTTTTTTATAAATTTTACATCTACCTAACATTGTCGATATTATCTTTTTTTTTAAATAACTCACGTTGATTAGAATATAAAATTGTAAAAATGATTTATTATAGCTCTGTTTAAAAAAAATACATTTTATATTTATCTTAAATTAATACTTTCTTTGTCGATCATCTTACGTAATATTCGAAATTTTTGGGAAATACATCGTTTTTGGAATGCAATGGAGATATCGAACGGTCGTTATGTGCAACGATCGTTCGATCGGGATCGTTTTAGTTGAGCTTGATCCCCTGAGTCGGCTGTTCGCAGTAATCGTCGCCGAGTTTTATCTGATAAGTCAATTCGTACATGAGTACGGTGAGTATCGGTCCCAGCACGGGTTTGTGGTACATTTGCTTGAGTTCGAAGCCCTTCTTGAGACAGAGTTCTCTGCCGCCGTCCGTGTATTCGGAGGCGACGGTATTTGCGCAACTGTAACCCTCGTCTATGGCGAATTGGACGGCGACGTTGAGAAGGAACGAAGCGATTCCCTTTCTACGATAGCGCTCGTCGACGCAGAGCCTCTTGATCCAAGCGCCCTTGTCGAGTCTGTGGCTCTTGGAGAGCCCTATCGATCCCACTATTCTCTTGAAATGCGACGAAACATCCACGTTGGAATTGCGAAACTCCGTCTCGGTCATCAAGGTGTACGGAATGTCCTTTGGATGTGTCGTCATCAAGTAAGGCTCAAAAGCTTCGGCTACCCAGAAGCAGGAGAAGGCATTGGACATGTATATCCTGATATCGTGCGTTAAACAAAAAAAAACGCGTTTTCTTTACCGAATTTAATCGATTTCTTTCGCATAATTGTAATGGAAGCGACGTACCTTGCGACGTTGGATATTTCTTGATTGATCTCAATGGCTTTGGTGGTGAAAGCGAGATACGTGGAAATGTACGTCATGAATATAACCATCGGTATGATCAGCAGACAAATGGTAAATGGCATGCCGAAGAAAATAAACATAATCGCCGCGCCCAATATCATAAATTGAAACGTCGCTTCTTTGAACAAATTTGCGAAAAATGCGGCGTTTACGGAAGACATAACACCCTGCTTAATCATTTCTCGGCAATTTATTTCGTCGCCGGGCCTGTGACAGCGCACTACAATTATGTGATTCATTGTATCGAAATTTTATGGCATTCGAGAGATAACTGAGAAGCAACAGCTTCTTGTCTGTACGTGGTTATGCAAAGCGTACGAGAAACTTGTCGGAATAGCACGTGGGTTATGTTTTTATTCGAAATTGCGAATGGGAATCGATGGTTTTAGGCCGATAACTAGCTTGTCCTTTACTTAAAGGCAGCCAGAATGTCGACGGTTGATAAATGACGAAATGATCAAATCTCATTTCTGGTAATTAATTACACAATCGTCTTCACGGTAAATTGCTCGTGATTCGGAAGAAATAAAGTAAATAAAACTCACTACTCGCTGAATAGCGCGATCTGCGTCAGAAATCGATGATCGCCGTATATCGGAAAAAGTGAGGTTAGGACGACGCATTCGCCCGGCAGCCCAGAGCAGGACCATCGGCAAACAAAATGGATACCATCCGTGCCATCAAAAAGAAGCGCAATCGTCACTCGGCATTAAAATCTAGCACAATGAGACGCAAGTCGAGCATTTCAAATGACAATTGACTACAATTGACCGATGGCCGAATGAATTTCCAACATTTCGCGAGGCGACGAAACCGTTATCAAGAGAAAACAATCGAAACGCGTATTTCCGGCTTCTGTTCGCAAGCTTACCGGAAGCAGAGGGCTGTGGGTCGGTAATGGATAAGACCACCGTCGGGACACTTCTCTACCGCCTATGTACATCAGAATGGTCCTTTTATGGGGGTCGGGGGAATTTTTGTTTTACAAACGGTTTTGTTTATTTTTATTTCGGATGTTGCAGTCTTGCTATCATTCCGCACGTATTGTCAAGGCCTTTATTTTATTTCGTTTCGTTATGTAACAATACAATTGGTCTAAGCGGCCGGAACCCCCGAAGACGTTGTTAATCCACAAGCCACAAGTGGCTATTATCCACATGCATGTTGTATGTATGTACCATGCAATGCAAATGTACCATGCATGTTTCCAGCACAATTGCTTCACCGATGTTGTCGAGTGATTTTACATTTTGACCGCATCCGAACAAAGCTATTGAAACGCGTCCTTCAGCAGTTGCCAGAATATGCTTGTCGACGTCTTGTTCTTCGGACAATTTCAGACCTGGTTAATGTTGATTCCTCCGAAGAGTATCGAAGAATTTTTATTTCAATTAGGTTTCATTAGATTTGCTAGAAGCGTAGGACCTATTGGCGAGAAAAGATTGATCATATTAGGAGGAAAAAGGTTAACAATAGAACTGTAAACAATTTCGGTTCCTCAAAGATGTTTGATAACCATTTTCAGTTATAAGTAAGAACAAAAAAAACGAATTCGGTTTATTCGAAACATTACTCTCACCCCAGGTGAGTATGAAATTGACATATTTGTTGTCTCGCCAATACGCTTACGAAATATAAGGTCAGTAGGTGAAAGAAACAAAGTAATTGAACTGTTCGTGTAACAGAAACTCGGATTTTCTTATCATGCTTAACTTTTATCGCCGCAACTGTATAATTTCATGGCATCCATGATTATCCGAAATTAATAATGTTCATTAGCGTCCACGAAGACTTCCAGGTTTTTTCGGTCTCACCGATATCGTTATCATTAACCGTTCGAATCGAATAGCGATTTGAATATCGATAACAAATTCGAGCAGTACCGATAGGAGGCAATTAAGCGTTCCTTAGTATTATCAACGGTCCTATCTCGCTCTGGATGACCCGACCTATTTGCTCGTTTTCGAATATCTCATCGGTACAATTTCCTTTCTGATTATCCCGCTTCGACCAGGAGTCGATTAAATCAAAGAGGCTTATCAGAACAAGAAGCAAATCTTGCAAAACGTCAGTTGCCGGCGATAATATAATTTTTTCCCTTTTTTCACATTCAAGTTGAAGAATAACGATCGTAAACAAGAGAATTATCGTACAAACGAAGTTAAAGAGAAATACATTTTTTACCTGTTTTGTAATGACCGTTTTGGGTCAAAAGTTAAAACTGGACGAGTTATTCGACAGAAACAAATTTACCTTAAATCCAAGATGGCAGTCAACGCTCCAGCAGAGCTTTTCCCTTTAAAATTTTGGCACCATAATCTTGAAGTCTTTAATCAACGTTTTACGTTAAAAACGTTGAATACTTGATGCCGCTTTATGTCTCTGCACCCTTAAGCCACTCGGACCTCCACATCCGGTCAAAAATCGTAGCAGAGATGACGCGTGACTACGGCTGCAAACTATCGTTTCGAGAATTATACTTGATTTCTCGTATTCTTGTGCATGGCTTCCACCATGTTGGAGTTAAGAAGTAGGTGTAAGCTCTCAAACCACGTTTGGCAACGCGTTTTAAACAATTTCTCGGGTTATTGATAACGCTAGCCATTCGTCAGAAATGTTTAAATAGCAAAAATGGTTATTTCTCTGAGTAAGCAAAATAATTATGAAAATCCAACGAACAATGATCTCTCACGGGGACTGGTTTTAAAGGAAATCGATTATCCAACACTTCAATGAAAATATTCAGAACACTTTTCACGTCCCGTCCGTTCCTGACCCAGGTGACGAACGTCGGTTGATCGCCGAGAGCGAGAGGGAGAAGAAGCTTTAAATACGCTGAGGAGTAAAAGTGCTCCTGCAGTTAAGCACCAACGCTCCAATCTTATCCGGACAAATCTCGCGGTTTCCACGAATTTAAAATTTTTTTATTCACTCAAATCCAAAAGTTAATACGATTCGTAGCTCAAGCTCCGGTCACGACGGTCCAACCAACGAAAGCCGTGGGGTATCGTTTGACCGTGCGTGTGTGATATTTGCTAGTGAAGTATCGGAACGCGGAAACGAGAAATATATGAGGCATTCCAGCAAATATCGGCTGTGACGAACAATTGACTACAAATCTTCCCTCCGGATTTTAGTCGACTTTCCGAAGCGACCGGTTTTCGCTGGAATGCCTGATATATTATGGCTTAGGATGGTTATTAGTTGGGTCGGTTCTGAAAGATTCTGAAAATAAAAATAAACACTTTCCGTCATAACGCGCTGATACGAAGTCAAGGTTCCCGGTTGAAATAAATACAATTTTTTATTTTTTCCATATCTCATTAGTGGAGTGACTAATTATACACAGGAAAATTCAATAGCTATGAAATTAACGAACGAACCCGACTCTCATTGGAAAAAAATTCATACACGTGGCAGACGCCCATCATAATGACCAGCATCTCGGAGCAGACGCCGACGGCGTGAGTTTTACTTTTCATAAATGTTCCAATAAATCTTGCTGTGACCATTTCTATATGACTGTGATTTCATAAATGTAAGTGATTCCGAACTATCCAAAAATTTCTTATTCCGAATGTTCTATTCGATTTGAAAAAAAAAATTTTGTTGCATTTTTATTTAGCATCCAAGGCAATAAATTCTATTAACAGCATAACTCTAGAGTATCCTCTCAAATGTGTTACCGATAAATATTGGGAATGGTGCAAGTTGTCGTTTTATAAATTCCGTTCTGTCTTGTCTTCTCGATTGTCAATTTCTATATATAATCTGTGAACCAATGGCCAATACCAAATTGTGGCTCATTGGCGCAATGATTGGATGTTAAATAAATAAACAAGTTTAACTGCATACAACGTGTCCAGGAATGTTTGGTTACTGTACCTTGATTGTTCGTTCTAGGAATCCCAAATGGTGGAAGCGCCAAACACCTGTACAACGTGCGGTGACTGTCATCGCAGGATTAGCTGTCCTTCTATGCGTTGGTTCCGCCGCTGTCATCGGTGGGGTGCTATTGACTTCAGGATCGTCCAATGTGACGTCCACTAGCACAGGTGAAAAACCATTTCGTGATATTCAGAATTATAGAGCACCTAATATTTTGGAACATACCGGGTGACCCACCGCACTTCGTGCCCGTCGTTCTTGAAATTGGAATAAATCACGGTTGACGATTGAAACCCTAAAAAAAAAATGTTACCACTGATTTTTGACATTCATCCACGCGTACATGCTTGAAACTTTGATTTTTATGCAACTATCTCCGTTGCACCTCCTTCATGACTACACGTTTCAATCGAATGAGCATCCGCTAAAACACAGATGCTGATATTCACAGCAAAGCCGCCGGGGGTTCTACTACCGGCCAGTAACGTAACAACGGTTGTCACGCAAGCCAAAAATCAAGACGTGTGTCTCTCGCCGAGATGCATCGATAGCGGTATGTCAAAGAAAACTCTTCGACTCCTGAAATTCCAGATCTTCGTTATAAATTTGATTTTTTCAGCATTATCGGTGAAGAAGAAAATGAATTCCAGTGTAAATCCTTGCGACAATTTTTACGAATTTGCGTGCGGAGGGTTTCTAAATTCGGCAATCATTCCTGCCAACAAAGGCAGCCTGGGTACCTTCAGTCTCGTTCGTGACAATGTTAACAAACAGCTCACAAAGAGTCTCGCGAGCGAGAGTGGACCGGAAAAACGAAAACCGTTCAAACTCGCGAAGAATCTGTACAACTCTTGCATGAACACGAGTAAGTAACTTTTATTCGTCGTTAACAATTGGTTGCACATCGTTTGCCCGTTGAAGACGAATTTAAGAAACAGAAATTAAAGTGAACGTTTTTATCCGTTTCGATATATCATTTTCAAACGTTAATAAAGTTTCAAAAAAATAATGACCCATGGAAATGACTCCAATTCGACCGCATCAAGGCCAATCACAATGACACTGATCGTCGTAAGATGACCGAGAGTCTTATCAAAGAGTTTTTATCGTTTTGTAGCTGCGATAGAAGAAAAAGGTTTGGAACCCCTTCGTAACGTACTAAAAACCCTCGGTGGATGGCCGGTACTCGACGGTGATCAATGGGACGAAGACGGCTTCGACTGGAGAACGACGATGTATAAATTCCGCGACGCGGGTTATCATTCCCGTTACTTCGTTGACTTTAATGTCGGCGTCGATCGCAAAAACAGCTCAAGAAGCGTTATCAAGGTACGAATCTTTTTTTCAAATTACAAATCTTAGCTCGGCACGTTGTCGACGCGCGATTGAAATTTTTCATACCATATTGCTCTTTCATTGCAGCTTAGGGAGGCCCCGCTCGGTTTGTCCGGGGAATATCTGAAGAAGGGCTTCGACAACGATTTGGTCCAGGCCTATTACAAGTATATGATGGACATCGCTGTTCTTCTGGGTGCTAACAAGGATCGTGCTGAAATCGAACTCAAGGAATCGTTGCAATTCGAAACGAACATCGCACTTGTACGTACTACAATTGTTTTTCATACGGATATTCTTATTTCGACATTGGGACTCACAAAATTGTGAATCATCAAATTTTTTTGGTGGCTCAATAAACTTTTTCGATGGCTGCACAGATTTCTCTGGAAAAAAAACACCGTCGCAACGCAACGCACCGGTACAATCCAATGACAATCAAGAAGTTGTCGAGGAAATATCCAGCTGTACCGTGGAAAGAATACTTAACTACGTTAATGCCGCCAACCATCAGCATTGAAGACAACGAAATCGTTATAGTGAGCAAGCCAACCTACATAGCTAAATTGATTAAACTAATGTCCATAACGCCGAAGAGGGTCCATGCTAATTACGCAATGTGGCGGGCTGCAAAGAGTTCGATAATAAATCTGAACGAAGAAGCACGTGAGATTAAGCTTGAGTACTCGAAAATCCTGAATGGCATAGACGAACGTTCGCCAAGGTCGAAAGAATGCATGAGCATAGTTTCCAGAGACCTTCCCTTGAGTGTAGGCGCTATGTACGTAAGGAAATACTTCAACAAGCAAGCAAAGCAAAATGCCACTGAAATGGTCGCGGATATCAGAAAACAGTTCTATAAGATTTTGGACGAGGTAAAGAATATTGTTAAGATAAAAGACACGCGGGGATATTTGTAATATACCGCCATCTTGTATTTTTTTGCTCGATAATCACCTCTGAATACTTTAGGTCGAGTGGATGGACGAAGAGACACGAAGGAGTGCTCTCGAAAAAGCGAAATCGATGTCCGCTCACATCGCCTATCCCGACGAGCTATTCGACGATCTTAAACTCGAAGAGTTCTACGAAAAGCTCGAATTGTCCCCGGATAATTATTTCGAGAATCATCTGAATTTAACTCGATTCGCCGAACAGAATATGTTCGATCAACTCCGAAAACCGGTGAACAAAAGCGACTGGATCCGTCATGGAAAATCAGCTGTCGTTAACGCGCATTACACGGCAACTGAGAACAGTATGGGTACGTGTCACTTATTTTTCGCATTGTCTTTTGATTAATATGAACGCGGCTGTCATTATTTTCGACAGAAATTCCCGCCGGTATCCTTCAGGATGCATTTTTCGCCAATGATCGACCGAGATATATGAACTATGGTGCCATTGGCTTTATCATTGGCCATGAAATGACTCACGGCTTCGACGACAAAGGAAGTCAATTCGACAAGAACGGGAATCTGGTCGATTGGTGGGCGCCGGCAACCAAGCAACAATACCTTCAACGGGCGCGATGCATCATAGACCAATACCAAAAGTACACCGTTGAAATCAACGGAACTACAATCAACGTAAGTACTTTATCGTCCTGTCATATTGGAATTGGACTCACTTGCTCGTTTTTCTCTCCAGCTGAAGGGAATGAGCACCCAGGGTGAGAACATTGCCGACAATGGCGGTATCAAGGAAGCCTACCGTGCCTATAATGACTGGGTCGAGCGTAATGAACCTGAACAAAAAATGCCCGGCCTTGATTACACACCCCGTCAAATGTTTTGGATAAGCGCGGCGACCACGTGGTGCACAAAATATAGACCCGAGACATTGAAAAATCGCATAACTACGAACTCTCACAGCCCTAGCGAGTTTAGAATCCTCGGGACGTTTTCGAACACACCGGAATTCGCCAAGGATTTCAACTGCCCGGTTGGTTCTAAAATGAATCCCGTGAAAAAATGTTCGATGTGGTGAGCCCTCGTTTCGGGACTCAACGGGTCTTGCTAATATGACCATGATATTCGCTTCGCGACCTTCCTCAGTGCCGACTTAAGGGCATCCTACGAATCATTTTAATTCGGCGGATAGCCCGCAGGAAAATTGATGAAGATGCAACGTTCGTGAGAATAATTACAATCCATTGAGGGCGTGATATATTAACAGATCATGAAATACCATGGAGCTTCCATAGCCATTACTCATTCGTTCTAACTTATCAGCTATGCTTTACAATTTAATCGCATATCATAAAGTACTCCTGATTTTTATCTATTTTACTGATGGCAAATCACGTTTATAAATTATTTTATCAAAATTTATCAAAACTAACTTTTACAAATAAATTTTCTTGTACTTGGAGAAGTCACAGCCTATCGATGTACAGCTATTTAGGGTATGGACTGCACAGGGCGCGAATAAAGGTATTTAATCGTGGTGCTAACCCTTAGATTAGTGGTATCCAGAAAACCCCACGTGCGCAAAACTCAGGAATATTTATATTTGTCTTCGCGAGGTCGAAATCTACAAGACTGCACTCCTTACTTCGCCGGTCCCCAAAGATCTGCATTTTCGACTTTTTAACTCGACCAAACCTTTGCGGTGATACGAACAATGTAATTAATTAGCCAAAATGTTCGATCAACGTTAAAATTATGTACATTTTTTCCGACCAACTCGCTTTCCATCCAAGCTACGTCGGATCAGCGAGAAAATTGTCGAATTATCGTCTACGTAATAAAAACAACGTACAGTGAAAAAAAAATTTGTTTCTATTGCAAGTTTCGAATTATCGCTAAGTACATGATCAACAAAATATACACGATACATAACATATTCCCAACGATTGCGATATACAATATCCATCGTAACTTTGTAAATGCAACGAACGTACGTAATGATAATTTTTGCATCGATACCCCCCAACTTTCACACATTCCCATTCCATCGGCCCAAAATCACCGAGCCTAGAAACTCGACCGTAAAATTCAGGACGCCGGCAACGATACGCTTAGCAGAAACAAGAGTATCCTTATAAATTCCATTCAGGACGAAACAATAATAACTCTATCGGCAAGCGCAACTTTTCGCAGCACTTAACCACAGATCTTCTCAAAATTCTACCAAAAAAAAAAAAAAAAAAAACGTCTTAAATCGTAATAAAAATATTCGTTATGATATACAAATTTGTGAAAATCGCACGACCGCTTTTCTCGCTGGTGCCATCATAACGTTAATAATCTCCCCATCGATGCTCTCAACGCATTTGCAATAATATACATTATAAAAAACCTCTCAGGTACAAGTACAGCGAAGGATCGTGGAAAAAAACAAAAGAAATCACGTTTTTCTTCTCATTTCTTACGTCAGAAATGAACACGGATTCGCAATTTTCGCCCTTCCCCATTTTCGTGGTTGTACATGCACGAATAATTTGCAGTGATAAGCTTACGAGTCATTGAATTCGAAGAAGTCGGCTTCGCGAGGAAGCTCGTTTCTGAATAACGCAATTTTTGTGCCGATTAAACGTCGTTTTTTCGAGGTCAATGATGATGACTCGTTGTCAGAACAGCGGGTACGATCGCACCGACGACGAGAGCTATTATTTCTTTGAACTTTAGACCGGAACTCGCTGACGGAACGTTTTCGGCCGTGGGTAAATGCGAATAATTGCCGGAATTTCGAGACATGAGCTCGGGCAAAACGTGAACGGTGGCTACGTAAAGAAACGTTCCGGCGCTGAACAACATCGCGATTCCCGTAGCATTAGCGTTGCTCAACGTTTCCTTCCCCTCCTTTGGCAAAAAAAGAAGAAAATTGAATGAAACGGTGGTCAATCATTTGAAAAACAATAAAAAATGAAAGATAAATTGTTGTGCGAACCTTTCCAATTCCGAAGTAAGTCAGCAAAGCGAGGCAAGGTGCCGACAAGGAAAATACCAACAAGTGCCTGGCTATTCTTTTTCTGTCGACGCCTTCGTGAAGGAGGAAAGATACCAATCCAAACGCCGCCGGAGCCTATGAAAAAAGCCAATATAAGTAAAATTCTCTCAGCCTCGAGGGTTTAATTTTTTCACCTTGTGCAGCATTATCGCCAGAAACACGATCGCCTCGACATCCGCCTGGGAAGTAGTAGCGGCAGCACCCAGGGCCACTCCGTCGGCTGCTGCGTGAACCACCAAACCCAGCGTGGCGGTTACGCTCTTTTCCTTGCCGCCGCTCCTTCTGGTCGAACATTGATCGACCAGTAGCATGAAGATAAATCCTAGTACCAAACTTATGCCGATTACGCTGTGAAGATCGCCTGAAATTGGAAGCGTACGGCTGCTTGATATTTGTAAGTTAGAACGAAAGGATGGATGCGTTTATCGGGGAACGAGAATTTGTACGCACTATGACCGGCGCCGGATTCTCCCGGAGGAGCTCCGCTGAACAGCGCCCTTATACCCTCAGGGATGATCACGGCCAGCGCTGTACCTACAAGCAGGCCAGCACCCAAGACGGAAACCAACTGCAGCTTGTCCTGCAAATTAATCCATGGTCGGTTCAAAGTATCGGGGGTGATTTAGAGCTTTGGCCCTTTCAGAAAGAATTGCATCGGTAGTAGGCTTGCATATTTTTTTTAATTTACAAGATATACATTTGAAACCTATGTATGGGGTGTTTCAAATGCTATGTGACCTCTGTATCACGAGTGAGTGACAATTATGTTTATCTTATAAAAAATGTCGAAATTTATTTAACAAAATAACATTCCTTGACAAGATATTGCCACATGGCCGCACCACGCCATATGCTGCTAATTCTATTAAAAAATACATAGAAGGAGCAAACTGTAAACTTTTGCCCTACCAGCTGTATCCACCGGGAGTCTTTATTTTCATACAGAGAATTCTAATAAAGCTTCAAAAAATTGTCATGATAACCGAATCGCTCCCAAAGAACCGGACTGGGTCCTCCGGAAAATCCGTTTATCGTTGACAGATGGGACAAGGTTGTAGCTTCTGACGGATAACGCATAGAATAAAACTGTCTTGCATTTTATTGTTAAAATAAAGACGTATCATATCAAGAGAAAAAACAGCGGAAACTTGTTTCCACACCTTACAATTATAACAATATAAACGTCATCATCGATTTTTCGTTCCGAGGTTATTTACCTCAGACAAGTTCATAACAAGTGGCAGATAACCCGCGAGATAAGATCCCACCAACATAACCAACGCCAGCATCCAAAGCACCGCCGTCTCTTCCATATTGCTCGCGATTAAATTTCACGTGACAGTCAGCTATTCCACCCGTATTGTTGCAACGATGGATTTTATTTATCGCGATAACGTTACACTCGCGGTCAGCAATGACAATGTTTACTCGTCCGACAGCATGCCGATATGTTTACTACATAGTAAATGACAGACGTTGAATTTTTCACGATCGAGTACGTTTCGATCTACGTCGACATTGTCGCAATGAACGTGGCGTTGTGGCGCGCACCGGGAGGGAGAAATTCATGAAGATTAGGCAGATTTTTGACAATTGTCAGCAGAACGTGGAATGGCGCAACGACGAGGACGTGGAAACGAGCTTTTACTCGTGGCATTGAGGTTATGTTTTCCACGTCGTCTGTCTCTATCAGTTTGGCATAAGGGCGAGGAAGATAACTGAATCATTCCGGAATGAGAATTTATTCAACATCGGTTATCTTTCGAACGAAAAATGAGAACGGTTGACTGCAGATTTTCAAGACGCGATCAACCGTTCTCGTTTCAAGTATCTGAAATCAATTGCGACCGAGAATAGTGCTATACAGTTTTGTGTTATCGACCGAGTAAAACTTCGTCTCGAAATCCGGGAAGCAAAATTGAAAAAAATATATATTTATGAACAAGCCTAACCCCGATGACCCAGAAGTCATTGCTGCATGACGATTTCCTAACCTACGATGCAATTGCGGGCGAAATTGACGGCGAGTCGACAAATCAGCTGCGGTGCTGGGCAAGAAGAACATCGAGCTGCAGTGCATTCTGGGTTATCGGGGCGAGGCTTGTCCGTGCAGTCTTCCGGATCTCGTGAGATCCTTGAGCTGTTGTTGACCCGTGAAATCATTGAACCGGAAGAGAATAGAATCCCGTGGAATCAATTGAAATCCGGAAAAACGTAACAATTTTGGCGACGTCGATGTAACGTCGACATAAATAGAATAAAAATGCTTCTTATGGTTAACAAGAAGAATTGTAAACAAGCTTTGGAATTATGCGAATTATGAGGGCTGGATGAAGATTTCTCTTGTTTGACTTGTTTTGATAAATCAAGAAGATGCTGGAGTAAAATTATTTCAGCTATTACCTTTTGGTTAACGTACGAATAATTTTTCTCGAAGAGCTGCGTTTCAGTTACAGTAATTACTTCGCACTTTCTTTACGTTTTCTCATGCGTCGGTAATGAAATAAAATGTTTGTTTCTTAATAACAAAACATATATTTTTTAAATCCAGGAAAAGGATTTTGGGAGATTCAAGAAAACACGCGAAATATAGAATATTTGTATTTACGTTTCCTTCTGCCATCTCTTCTCATATAAATCGACAGACTTAATTATACCATTGAGTTTGACAGTAGTATGATATCATATATTCAAGAAAAAAAAAATTTTCATTTACTTGTTTTTTTCTTCCATTTATTTCATTACTAATAATAAAATTGTGTCTCCTCCGTCTGATCTGTGTTTGTGTGTATGGTCGTGTATTCGTTAGTTTTTTTTTTTTTCGTGATATACAGGGTTTCCCGCAAGTGTGTAAGCGCGCACACACTCTCTCTCTCTCTTCACAAGCGTTTTATTTCCGAAAAGATTTTTTTTCTCCGTAGTTTCGACGGCTCCCATCATCGTTGCCAATGGAAAGCGATAAATGCGTAAACGTTTTGATAAAAAGATTGTTTTTGTTGTTGTTGTTGCTCTTCGTTTTCCACTCAATATACATGCTCGCTATTAATATAATAGGCCGTGAAAAATGTTCATCGGTTCATCGTGAAAGCTCATTCAAACGTTCATTTGTGTGTGTGTGTGTTTGCGCTGTAAGAAAGCTCGCTCAAATAATCCTTCGTCCACTGTTGTATAAATAATCTTGTAACAAAGATTTTTTTGTTTTTTTTATTATTCTTCTCGTCTCGTACGGTCACATAAGGCTATTTGATCCTCCGTCTTTGTGTGTGATTTCTTTTTTCTTCTCTCTCGAATTAATTATTTCGTTATTTATTTCATTTATTTTTTTTTTTTTTTGTTTCTTCTACGATTTTTCGCGGTAACGCGCGCAACTCCGTAATCGAGTAATTCACCGAAAAAACCGCACGTTTTCGCGATACAGTGTCCTCTCCGTGCGTTAAAAAATTCATCTCTTCGTTCTCCGTTCACCGGACAATTTAATCAAACGACCGATCAACTTTTCCGCTTTCGGAAAAAACGAGACGTCGACATATCAGATAGACTGAAGATATTTCGGGCTAACAACAATAATTCGTTATGGAAATTCAAATGAGAAATTTCTCTTCGTCTTCGGATTTTCGCGCGAAAATTTAACCTATTTTTCGCGACTGCGGCGTGCATTAAAATTTACAAATTTTCGACAATGATGTATCTATTTTTTTTTTCTTTTCTTTATAAGGACGATACAATCGATTCCGCATTCGAAATATAATTTTGTTACAAATAAAATTGTTGTACAACGTTAACGATCAATTCATTTATTATTTTACGACGATAATTCGACAATTATTTTTATTCTCTCTTCGCGTTTCAACGAAATCAATTGTTTTCCTGATCAACGTGAAAATAATCGAGTACTTCGAAGAATCGAGCGAATAAAGCGAAGTTTCACGGATGTAAGACGATCGACGATTGTTCGAAAGATCGAAGAATAAAACGCAATCGGTCAGAGTCATTTGACAGAGAGAGAAAGTAAAAAAAAAAAAACAATTAAGACAAAGATGAAGAGAGTGAGAGAGAGATGCTGCGGCGTCTCATTGTTTTTATTCTCATCTGAATTATTATTTTTTTTTTTTTCGTTACTTTTTTTTTCTTTTTTTTTTCATTTCCAAAATATACTGTATACAATATTTAACTTTACTTATAGAATATATACAGTCATGTTTTTTTTTTTTTTACGAGCGCGCACCGGATGTAAGTTCGTGTGTTTCACGACGTAAAATTGAGCAGTGCGCGACAGTCTACCTCGTATGTCTCGTGATTACACCGCTTGTGAAGTGTATTAAAGGTAATTCGTCCCGGTTTACCAGTCGTTCGTGGCGCTCAACCGATGTTTTCAAGTCGATTCGCGCTTTCGCGGATTTTACCATCGGTTGACATTCATTCGTTCTCGGCTAAAGCACGGAGGCACCAATCATCGATCGATTGACTCGAATTCACGCGAAGATAAAAAAAAAACCAATGGCTTCGGTTATCTTTTCATCGTTGCCGCCTCTTCCCCCCCCCCCTTCTCTGTTTCCACGCGCCACTTCGCTTTGTAAATATGTACACTGTTTTTTTTTCCTCTTCTCTTTCGTTATTTTTTTTTTTTTTGTGGATTAATAATAATTAATGATTACGATACTTAATATTCGGCTCGTTTAAGGACGATGGAGATCGGCGGAAATCGAAGGGGGGCTAATCCGCGTAGACGATGAACTGCTGATTGTCCACGTCGGCTACCTCCACTTGTACGAATTGGGGCTGTTGCAGTTGAATCTGGGATACTTGTCTACCAATGGCGTTGCGCGATCTGAAAGTGGAAACGTTCGAATGAATAATTTTAATTTTATTTTATTTTTAATTGATTAATTTTATAATTATATAATATATGCATTCAATATAATTTGATTGATTAATTTTATGATCATGAAATATATGCAATTGATGTAATTTAATTGATTAATTTTATAATCATATGGATTATAAAATATTATTATTATATTATTATTATTATTCATTTATTTTTTATTATATTTTATTAATTATATTATTTTTAATTATTAATTTTATAATTATATAATAAATGCATTTAATATAATATAATTAATATAATTTTATAATTATATAGATTATAAAATATTATCGTTATATATTATTATTATTATTTATTATTATTATTATTATTCATTTATTTTTTATTATATTTTATCATTATATTATTTTTAATTATTAATTTTATAATTATATAATAAATGCATTTAATATAATTTAATTAATATTATTTTATAATTATATATATTATAAAATATTATTATTATTTATTATTATTATATATTTATTTTTTATTATATTATTTTTAATTATTAGTTTTATAATTATATAATATATATTTTCATAATTAATTAATTAATTAATTTTATAATTATATATTATATATATTTATAAATAATTAATTAATTGAGTTTAATAAAATAATTGTTAAGATTGATCCAACGGGTTTGATTTCATCAAACAATCGTTGGCTTTCATCGACTCACTTTGCTTTTGCGTGCGTCAATATGTGAGATTTCAAATTCGTCGATTGGGCGAATTTTTTGCTACATCCGTCGAACGGACAAACGTAAGGTCGGTCACCGGTGTGGATTCTCACGTGAGTTCTTAGATTAAAATCGAGGCTAAATCTCTTCCCGCAACCTTCGAAGGTACATTGGAAAGGTTTTTCGCCCGTGTGAACGAGCTGGTGTCTCTTGAGCTTCGAACTCTCGACGAAGGCTTTCCCGCATTCCGCGCAAACGTGAACTCGCGGACCGTGAGTGTGAAGGTGTTTGCGCATCGCGCTGTTGTCACGAAACATCTTCGTACAACCTTTGTGAGGACAGGCGATGGTGCGTTCCACGCCGTCCATAACCGGTGGTTTCCGGACTTTTAATTTGTGTCCGGGTCGAGCGAATTCGGCGAGTTGTTTGGGATCGGACAGATCGAGACCCGGCATACCGTCCGAAACCGAACTTCCGGAGTGATTGAACTTCGCCGATGATTTGCCGGTCATGTATTCCGTGTAATCAAGATCCTGTTCAGGATTCGAACCTTCGTCTGAAACATTTGCAAGAACGATGTAACTTGCGTCAAAATTGTGGGATCGATTATTAAATTGTTTATACTCATTTGTGTTTAGAGCATTTCTATCGGGCTGGTTATCAATCGGTCACTTTTCAATGAAAATTCCGAATTATTTTCAGCTACCTGAAAATTTGTTCAGGTTATACGATATTTACCTTTATTTTTTGTTTTGTTTCGTTTTTTTTTTTAGTTTACAGTAAATATTGAATGTTTGTATCTTGATTGGGTCGAGTTGTGGTATCTTGTCAATTTGGTGCGATCGAACTTTGAGAAAATTTGATAGAGTAAAACCTCGATTATCTGGGCTTTGGTTAATGGAGCAACATAACATCATTTTTTTTTCTGCATTCAAGAAATAATGAATATTTGCGCATTGGTAGATTCCTTGGACCAAGTGGTATGAGAAAAAATTGCTGTGATAAAATCAAAGTTTCAATCCCTGCAAGAACTTATCATTACAATGAATCTGACAATGTACAAGTATTATCAAGTTCCGCCTTTAATTTCTTTCCGGAAAAACCAAATTCGTACCCCATAAGAATTATTTCTTCCCCATTCTCATAATTTGTACAAATAATTAAATTCCCACGAACAAACATTAGTTTCTCTCGCTCCACCTTAACACAAAAGAATAGCCAGACTAATTCTCACGCGCAATTATCTTCCCGATAAATCGCCAACCTTTTTGTACAAAGAATATAATTTCTTTTCAAAACTATTGCTCAACACAGTCGTGATAAAACAAAGTTACAATCCCCGGGAGAGATTCGAATTTAAACCTGTGGAATTAGAGAAGGGGTAGGCGGGCATGAATGGCGTCGCAGCGCATTGTGGGTAATGGCTGACGCGACGACAAAAGCAAGAGCGTCCTTTGTACGCGACAGGCTTCGTCACTCGATTTTTGCCAAGACAAATTAAAATATGCAACATTCGTTGATGAATATAGCACGACGTCTATCCAAGGTTGCGACAATAAAAATACGCGGGCGAATCACCAACGAATATAAAAGAAAAAAAATTTTTTTCGAACAAACTACACCGACGAGTAACAGCGCAGCGGCGATGTTTCCAAGTTCCGCCAGAAAGCAGATGATCCGCCATGATTGAAACGGAGTGACCGATCCGGGTTAAAGAAGCCATTTTCAAAATATGGCTGCCTCCCCTGACATCATAATGGCGTTCTCACGATCAAAACAAACAACGGATGCTGTCAGCGGTAGAACCGGCGTGCAAAATAATCGAGAATTAAGATAGATTTTACGGTTTCGGCCACGTGTAAAACCCCGCGGTATTGATCACAGACCGCACCGGAAGTGCGTGCCCGTAACTCGTGCGTGTGTGTATATGCGTGTGGTAAAATCCCGAACGCGTAAGCTCAGCCCATACCGAGGACTCCGAAGAACGACGATATCGAAGATTTTACACACGAAACCGAACGAAGAGCAACCGAAAAAAAAGATACGAAAATAATTGTTTTTTTTTCTTTTTTAAATAGAAACGATCAATACGAATAAGAATTTACCGTCATCGGTTCCCGAAGCCCACATAGTCACCGAGAATTCTCCCTCGAGGGTCTTTATCTGCACCTGCTTCTGTTCCCACTTTCGTGCTTTAGTTTCCGATCCAACATCACCGAATATCGTGTGATCCGGAGTTCGGAATCTCGAATTTCCACCCTTTCGGGCTTTCTTCGTCGCTTTTCTCGACGGACCCGGACTCGATTCGACATAAATATCGTTTTCCGGCACGGGTATCTGATCGTAAACGCTCAGAGGATCACCACCGACGATTTCCTCTTGCGTCTGTAGTATGATTTCCTCGCGTCCCGGTTCTGGGAGTGGTTGCAACGTTATCATAGGCTGTCCATCGTCACCCTCGATCGTCGTTTCAACGGTTTCGCACGGTATCTCGACCGGAATACTCTCGATTTCTACCTCCTGAATGTCAGGTTGGATCTCCACTTCGGTTATTATGTCCGAGGACGCCATATTAATATCCGCTGACGCCATGTTACTAATCAAAATGGCTGGCTACGCTCGGTCGCGCGACGAGCGGACTCTGGCAACTCCACCGTCACGTGATCAACTCCCATTCTCGTCCATCTTCTCTTTCTCCCCCCCTTACAACCGTTTCGACATTCTTACCCCCACTACGAAATTCGTATCTTCTATTTATTTCATCGGTTTTTTCTCCCTTTTTCATATATTTTATTTTTATTTTTTTTCAACTCCGTCGATATTTTCGTTCTTCCTTGCCAACCGCGCGTTTCGTATGCAAGACGGATTTCGAATATTCAATTTTACATGACAGTGGAATTAGTTTTGACAAACGAAAACTTTTCGTAGCTACGATAATCGGTTTTGTCGATGAAAAATAACAGAATGCGGATACACGCTCGTTTCGTTCGAATAATTTGAGTGACTTGACAGCCTGTGAGAACCCAACTTGTTGTTGTTATTGTTTTCCTTTTTTCTTGTTGAATTTTTCGAGATGGATGAATTTTCTGAAATTATCAAATCCCATCCTGGAATCGTTCTCACTAGCGAGAATCCCATGACTTGGATGGGTTGTCTGGTCGTCGATCTGAATCTTGGCCTGAACATCGACATTAAACTGACAGCGCCGAATTATCCTCAAGTCCAAGACGTTACTTTGCTCTTTGGTAAAAATATATCGCTTCTCCATGGCACGGGGTTTGACGAACGAATTATCAAACTGCTTGAGAATGCGTCCAGCGTGTCTTCGCTCTTGTTACAATTGAAGAGATTGGTAGTGAGTGACGCACCCATTTACGTACGACGAACCTTAGTTTGTGAAATTTACTTCAATCGCCTTTGTCTGCTTTCTCAGACGAGCCTGGTAAGAAACAAATTTGGCGACAACGGAAGAGACATCGCTCATTTGCAACGAGGAATTGTCGGACAACTCAAAGCTGCTCTGCAGCTCGATTCTGTGAGTCAAATTTTACTCCCGATCGCAAATATGTTCTCTCGGCGATAACATTTATTTATTTTTTTTTTTCAAAACCCTCGCAGCCCGTTTTGATTTCTGCGAGCAGCGGATTAAACTCTGTGAAATTGGCACTGGAAAATGTGGCGGTGCTTATGCAAAACGATCCGATAACGGAAACTTGGAAAATTTTGTCTTCGGACCTGCCGGAATTACCGTGCTTGCAGCCTTTTAAATCGAACGTGGGAAGCTTGACGGAAGCCATGATCAAATTGCAGGAGCAAGTGGAAATGTTGCAGGATGCTTGGAACCAGCTGAACGATATAGACAAGTCAGTCAGGCGTTTCGTCTACGACTAAACTATTTTCCTGTCGCAACATTTTCGGACAAACCTGTATATTTTCCATTGCGCAGCTCCTGCTGGGTCGTGGACCCGGTTCGACCGAAGCCCTACCATCTTTACAGAAGAATAAAGTTAACTCCGTCCCTATCCGCTCTGATCACGATCGATCCTGCTCACGTCACGGAACTGCCAAACATAAAGCTGTTGGGTAGCGACAGCGACGTAGCTAAATATAGAAATATAATGAACAGCAATCTTTTGGTACGATAAGAGAAAAAAAAAAGATTAAATGAAACGATAAAAAGATTTTGCCAAAACTTCTTCGACTCGTCGAATTGAAAGATTAAACGTGAGTTCGATTCGTTGTAGAAATGGGATCCGGATAGTTCGATCGCTGATAATCTGAGAATACTCATGGCTATGGACGATTTGCCCCAACCACCGGAAATCGAAGAAATTCGCAACGAAGAGGCTATCGTCGGGGACGAAGAGTGTTGCATATGTTTCTCCATGGAACTGGACGATACCTCGCCCACCCAATTACCCGTTGAAATTTGTGACAACGAAAAATGCAGACGACACTTTCATACTTTTTGTTTACAGCAGGTATGAATCGTCATTCGAAGCATCACAATTATCATTGCTATTCGCTTTCTTCGATTCTAAGACGGATAAAAAATAATTTCATTCCAGTATCTTCAATCGGTTGCGGTTAATCAAGTTTCCTTCGATCATATTCACGGTAACTGTCCAAACTGCAACGAGAATATATCGTGCACTTTGGTGATGAAAGGAGGTTGAACTGTCGAACAGCGGTGAACCCTTCGACGGTAAAACTGGATATCGATAAGTTCACTTCGAAAACTTAATTTTCCAAGGCTTAAATGAATTTTTTTCATGTTGTTGACGACACATTTATTCGTATAATAATTTTTATGATTGAATCTCAACGATGAATCCTCCATTTTTTGTCGATAATTTTAACCTTGTGGTTTTCTTCTTAGTAACAAATAAATTGGAAATATTTTTCTATTACTGTACACCTACGATTTCAATTTTTAACCTAAAAGATGTGATAATTACAAAATTTACAATCCTTCACCCAACCTTCCACTGATCTGTTGAATTCCGGAGTGCCGCATATGAGAATCAACGTTTCTTCCACGGAACAATCGGCCAACAACCTCGCAACCGCGTTTTCGTCGAGTCGACCGCGTCGAACTTCCGTGCCGCTTATCGAAACCCGGTCGTTCGTCAATCCCGACAAATGCATCGTACAATCAACGTTCCAATAATCCGACAATCTCCTCAACTCTTCTTTCAACGGTATCTTATCCAACGTACGAAATCCCGCGACTATGCGAATCCTCGTTTCCTCGGTTTCGTCGTCGACGATCGCCCTCGCGACCGGATATATCGCAGCGATTCCCGAACCCATGCAAAATCCTACAATTTGTTTGAAACTTCGAACAAAAAAAAATCGTAAAATTAAGCTTGATAAATATTATATGAAAAAAAATTATTATATTATTATTATATATTATTCTTGATATATAATATTATTTTGATGAAATATTATCATATTATTATTATTATATATTAATATTATAATATATTAACATTATCATATTATTATTATTATATTATAATATATTAATATTATCATATTATTATTATTATTTTATTATATTATTGAAATATTATCATATATATTATTATTATTATCATTATATATGATAATAATAATAATAATATCTATGGTAATGTTTCAATAATATAATAATATCGTAATAATAATAATATTATTATATATAATAATAATAATAATAATATGATAAAATAATAATAATAATATCGGAAGTCAGGAAAATAATAATATATATATAATAAAAAATATTATGTTGCATAAAATATTATTTTTAAAAAATAGCTTGGAAATATAAGCGACAATTTTTTTATTTATTGTGTTCTCACCTATTTTTTTTATAAATAAAATCTCCGTACGGACCTCTGACGGGTATTTCGTCGCCGATTTTGGGTCTCTTCGAATTCGCCGAGAACGCGCCGTTCGAATAAACTTTGATCACGAGTTCGATGCTGTCGTTCGTCCAAGAAATTGGCGTGTAAGCCCTCGTTTGATCGTTAACGATCAACATCACGTGTTGACTAGGTTTCATCGATAACCAACAATCGTCGTCGTCGTCGTTCTGTCCTTTGAAAAATATAAACAAAAAGAAAATAAAAAAAAAAAACAACAAAGATCAATAAAGATGTATTAATACCGGTATTGCTGAACAAACTTCATTGTCCGACACTTACTTCGATAATCAAGACGAATTTTGATAAATTCGTCAGCAACTTCAGCGATTTCGGTTATCGAAAATTTTTTATAAGCAAGAGGATTTAAAATATTTTTTTGCGGATCGCCACGTAAACCATGGAGTTTTCTTTTTTCCCATTTTTCCAACAAATTTTTGTGAACGTCGTACACGCAAGGATTGCACGAATTACCGCAGCAATCTTCGTTCGTTGGAGTATCAGGTCGGCTGCTGTTCGCCGTGACGTCGCGGCTTTTGTTCTTGCACATGTTCGAAGACGATAAGTACAATCGTCTCACGTTGAAAAGATTCGCGTACAATTGCGACCGACGTAAACTGTACAGCCTCATCGTGATGTTCGGCTAATCAGCTGATTGATTCATCGGCAATCACGGCATTGCGATAACGAAAAACACGCGTACCGCCCGTACGTACATCGTATTGATAAACAAAGATCAGCTGTTTTCCTCGTTGGAGCACATCGGAGGTTCGGAGGTGGTTCGGAGGAGTTTCATAGCCGCGGCAGCAGCAGCAGCAGCTGCGACGAGTGCACGTGGTTCGATGATGTATGTACGTTCGCGCAGTGCCGTATCTAAAGCGCGGGAATTTGGGGCTACAGCCCCGGTTGTCAAAATACTCGTGGCATTTTTCTTTCTCTCTCGTTATTCAACGATTGAACTTTTTGTCTTTTTTTTTTGGGACGTTTGATATTCGTCAGTTTTTTTTTTTTTCAATTTAGATGGGAGAATATGATAATGGAAATGATCTCGATACTCGATTCAATTCATCGTTATTTATGTTTAAGTGAAAGTCGCGATCTTTCGGTCTTGTGTATATTTTTCTCAATATTTATGAGTTAGGAATCATTCGCATTGTTTGAGAAAAAAAATCTTTGACCAGCAGCGCTACGGGTTTCGATAGTTCGAACTGCACAAAATGAGAACATCAAGCCACCACTTAAGTTTCCCAAGCTGGTTTGCACGGATGTTGTTTCCAATCGTTGTTCAACAAACATTCCATACAAAAAGAAATAAATTGTTTTACTTCAATAAGTATTGTACAAACCGTGAATATTCGAAACATCCACATTTGATTTAGAATAAATCATCAGTTAATTACATGTCAATGAACATGAGTGAGACATGAGATATTCGAATGGTCGACATAATTGTTAGGTACCGTAATTATCGGGGTGGGGGAAGCAAGCGCAAAGTCCGATCCAGCCCCGTGCGTGAGCTTTCGTCGACTTTTGACAACACGTCCCTGACCACAGACGTACGTGTGTTCCATTTCCTTCTGTCAATTATTGTTGCGATCGCATGCCTTCTTCGTATCCGCAGCGTGGCAAAATTCGCAACAATAATGATTGCATTGTTCGCGACGTACGAACGTCAATTAAAAAAAAAGTCCATGCGATAGTAACAATCATGCGAGACAATCATTACGTACGGAAACGTTGAAAGTGACAAGTTCGCGAAACAAAGAACCATAGCACGGCCCGATCGTAGTCACAAACGTCGAGGTACTCGCATTTGGTTGGAAAATTTACGGCGCAACTGTTGCGAAAAACGAAAAAAAAAGTACATGGAAGTGCAAAAGTAGGTTTTCGAGGCCAACGATAATTTCGCTGGAACGTAACCTGACAAAAGCGTCGTTACGCGCGAATTATTTTATTTCGCAATTGTTACGCAACGTACATGAAAAAATAAAAAGGGAAAAATAAATAAACAACAACAATGGTTATCAATTTTACGGGTTTGCGTCGTTATACGCTCGTAGAACCACCTCTGATGCTATTTCTTTTCGCCCAAGCACTTTCTGGTATGTAATTGTCATTTGTTTCGTTCTGTTTGTTGTTTTTTTTTTTTTTTTTTAATAATAGGTGTTTCGGTTGATAACGTAGATTTGTCCGCGAAATGTGAGCATTCACTGAGAAGAAAATAAATTACCTCAATAATCAAAGAATTGGCCATTGTTGGCTTTCACATTGATCGGAATAAATGATAGTCCGGAGCAGCCAAGTTCGGTGAGCACAGCCATCGGAGCAGGGTGTGATATTTAATATCTTCCAATTAGTTTTTTACATATTTTGCAACGTGTGGCCGATCATTGTCGTGTAGAAAAATTACATGATCGTGACTCCGAGCGTGTAGACGTTCGAAGATGGTGGTTCGGGCAATAGTCAATGTTGCTGCCAATAGTTTTAACGTTTGAGTCGAGTATTCAACCTAGACGCGGCTTGTCTTTTACATAAATATCACCACTTTTAAAGCATTCGAACCATTGTTTATAATTTTTTTCAGCCAAAGCACTTTGACCAACATTCGGTAACTTTTAGCAGTCGTTTTCTTCAAATGAAAGGAGCTTATTCAAACTTTCTCTCAAAAGGTCTTTTTCTGGTACCAAGTTTGACATTTCTCTATACCAACAAATGTATTAATAATGCCATTGCCAAGCAACATCGATGTTATCAACCGACACCGCTATTATAATAATAATATTGATCCATAAAAAATTTTCAACAACTGTTTATCAAATTTACTCTTCGGTTCATTTACGCAGGCGCCGTTACGACGGATCTACTGCTCTACAGAAGCTGTTGGGTTCTTTTGGGAATTCGAAACAGCAAGTGCGAATTGATACACACCAATAGCAGCAGCAAGGAAGCCACCGATTTGGAGGCGTTCATACAACCTTACACCAGTTACATATTGATGTACAAGGCTCTCGTCGACGGTGTGGTTCCCGCTTTTCTGTCATTCTTCTTGGGTCCGTGGAGCGACAAATACGGCAGGAAACCACTGATGGTCGTAGGATACGGCGGTAAGGTTATTTGCAAAATATTTCGTTGACTCTTTCTCAGAGCCAGGAAAAAAATATTTATTTAAAAAAATTCAATTTATCTATTTATTCAATATAAATAGATAATTATTTGAAGAAGAATTTGAGGAGTCGGATGGATCAAAAGTTTCTCATTGTATAAAAAACCCATAGTTTTCATGCATGGAAATAAATGTCGTCTTCCTCTATTTAAAAAATGTATTTTAAATGAATGTTGATTAATTGTTTGTTCAGGATGGGCGGTGAGCTTTCTTCTGTGGACCATTCTCTCAACCCAGGATGCGAATCCTTGGTTCTACCTGATACCGTCCATACCTTCGGCCCTGGCCGGAGGTTTCTGTGGCATCGCGGTATCGGTTTTTTGTTATATCACCGATATCAGAAAAAATAGCGAACGCGCTTGGCATTTGACTTGGCTGCAGGCGGTCATATCGTTGGGACTTTTCTTAGGCACCGTTGCCGGCCGTTTTGTCTTCGAAGGATTCGGTTACACCGTTCTATACGCCACTGCCACAGTTTGCTGCACTCTTTCCGCCATCTACACGTTATATCTCGTGCCCGAATCGATCGTTCAGACCAACGTTCGCGTAAGTTGCGACGAACAAGTTTAATCGATCGAAAAAAAATTCCTTAAAGTTCAATCAAGGATCTTTGAAGATAAATATTATGATTTTTTTTTTTACAGAGATCTTGGTGCGGGCTTTTTGATTTGTCCCTGGTGAAGGACATGATCGTGACTTGCACGAAAAAACGCATTGGTTTCGATCGCTCGGTCGTCTGGTGCTGCATATTATGTCTGGCGATCAACGTTTTGCTGCTCGAAGGAAACAGTTTGATCGGATATTTATTCACAAGCGCGAGACTCGGTTGGGGCGTTGAGGAGAACGCCACGTATTCGGCAACGACCGTCATTCTCGCGGTCCTTGGAACATTGATTGGCGGAAAAATTTTTAGAGTCTTCATTGACGACAGTGAGAACGATTTTCTTATTTTATTATTATTGTTATTATTATTATTATTATTATTATTATTATTATTATTATTATTATTATTATTATTATTATTATTATTATTATTATTATTATTATTGTTGTTGTTGTTGTTGTTGTTGTTGTTGTTGTTATTATTATTATTATTATTATTATTATTATTATTATTATTATTATTATTATTATTATTATTATTATTATTATTATTATTATTATTATTATTATTTTATTATTATTATTATTATTTTATTATTATCATTATCATTATTATTGCTATTATCATTATTATTATTATTATTTTTATTATTATTATTATTATTATCATTATTATTCTTTTTATTATTATTATTATTATTATTATTATTATTATTATTAGTATTATTATTATTATTATTATTATTATTATTATTATTATTATTATTATTATTATTATTATTATTATCATTATAATTATTACTATTACTATTATCATTATTGTAGGAGCCGTTGTAGCTCGACGTTTATTTTGATACGGGAGAGAAAATTTGATTAAACAATTTCGCAGATATGGAAGATACGTCGATCACGGTTATCGCTGCGGTCTCGTGCTTCGCCGGTTCAATGGTCAAAGCTTTAACGACAAAACCGTGGCACATGTATCTCGCCAGCGGTCTGGCGATGTTCGGCGAACTTTCGGCACCCACCATACGGGCCATTTTGTCGAAAGCCGCACCGCCGGAAGACTCGGGTGAGTCTTAAGCCTACGGAAACTAAAAACCTCGCAAACGAAAGAATGAAAAATAATCCATACATTAAATCGAATTATCATTATTATCAATATTTTTCTCTCTTGAAATCTATTCAAATTCTTATTTGTTATTTTTGAAACGTACAACAAATTTGTTCACCGATTATTCGAACACGAGTCGAAATTAATCGTTTGAATCGTTGTTGCCCGATTATAATATTACAATCTCTATTTCATTCGTTCTCGTTCTCACTCTCATTCTCATTCACAGGAAAAGTTTTCTCCTTGACAACGTCCATGGAAGCAATGGTACCGATCGCAGCATCTCCGCTCTTCACACTTATCTACTCGCACAGTATGCCACCAGTTTTTCCGTCACCGGTATATCTCTTCACCGCAGCTCTAAACGTCACAGTTCTCTTGACCGTCGTCGTCATAGATCGACTCATTTCCGGATCGCTAAACACGCGATACACATCGATCCAAGAGTCTCGAGAAACCGATTGAGCCGTTTCTCAAATTTGTACAGGCTCCGGATTCATCCAAATTATCCAATGGTGCATCTAAACGCTTCGAGCGTTTACTAGAACTTAGATATACAATATTTTTGTACACATTTACGCGTTTATACAACTTTCTCGATGGCGAATGCAATCCCCATCGATATATGCATATATATTACGGATAAATTATCCAACGAAAATGTTCTTCGTTGCACAAACGTTTTTTTTTTCTAGCTGCGTTTGACGCACTTGAAGTTTCTTAATTTATTTTTCTAATTGAGAACGTAAGGAAATAATTGATTGGAGCGCGAACGTCGATGACAAATTAAACTGTGATATTAACAAGTTGTCTACGTTAAAAAAAAAATGTCACAAAATTAATACTTATTATACATTCTATTTAGGGACGAAGGTGAGGTCTCTAGGCGAAGTTAACTCGAAAAGAGAAGGGTTCTAGATTCTAGAAAATGCGCGAGAACATAAAAAAAAAAGAATTAATTAAATAAGAAAAGACAGAATTAAAATAAAACAAACGAAAATCTTGTATCATGTACTTCATTCGTTTGGAAGTACTTTTGTAGAATCTTTAATAACTTATTGTACAAAAAATTAAAGAGAAAGAAAAATTGGTATATCGAGAGATTCTTTTATCATTATACTCTACGAGATAAACCGAAAAATTTTGCGCAAATGGTAAAAAATCACAATTTCCGAAGAGACTCACAATTTATGCAAAATTGTAATAAAATTAATTTTTTCAATGCACGGTCGTGTCTTCGGCTTGTATTTTGAAGCATGATTTTCTTGTATCGGCTAGCGTTCTGGTCCGATAATATCTCGAGTACGGCGTTCTGCAGCGATAGCGCACGCAAACCAAACACCAACAAATAACGCGATAATGCGCTGAAACGTGAGATTGTTGCCATTGTTAGGGCGATGTGCTACGTCGAGTGAGCCGCGAAGAGTGCGAGTGTGATAACGTCATTGATGATTGCGGTTGAACGAGAGAGAGAGAGAGAGAGAGATCGTAAAAAACGTGCAACACGCTCACCACCTTAAAACGAGACACGCTGGCACCGCGATTCCAATCGTGGGCCACTCGTAGATGATGTTCGGCACTCGATCGTTGCAACGAACGTGGACGTTCGCCGTGCGTTCGTCGTTCGCTCTGATTTGAAAATTGCAGAAGAAACAAGTAGATTAAATTTTTTTTTCGTTCTCGAAGAATCATTGTTGGGTGAATATGGAGCCAATGGAGAATCCAGCGTTTACGGGATGGCGAAGTTATACTCTCGTGGAACTGCCGGTGATGCTCTTCTTTTTTGGTCAAACAGTCACGGGTCAGTCATTGCTGCAAAAATAAAAAAAAATCGAGTTATTATTATTATTAGTATTATTATCGTTATTATTATTTTTATTAATATTTTTATAATTTTATAAATTTTATATTATTATAATTAATAATTATAATAATAATAATAATAATTATTATTATTATTATTATTGTTATAATAATAATAATAATTATTATTATTATTGTTATTTTACCTATTATTGTCATTATTATTATCATTATTATCATCATCATCATTATTATTATATATTATTATTATTATTATTATTATATATTATTATTATTATTATTATTATTATTATTATTATTATTATTATTATTAGTATTGTTATTATTATTATTATTATTATTATTATTATTATTATTATTATTATTATTATTATTATTATTATTATTATTATTATTATCATCATCATTATTGTTATTATTATCATCATTAATAGTATTATTATTATCATTATTATTATTATTATTATTATTATTATTATTATTATCATTATTATTATTATTATTATTATAGGAGCCGTTACCTCGGACCTCATGCTCTACCGGACTTGTCAATCTATCCTGGGAGTTGATAACAAGGATTGCGACTTGTTACACACGAAAAGCACCAGTGACGAAGTCAAAGATCTAAACGCACTGATTCAGCCTCGTGTCAGTTACATTTTGATGTACAAATCGTTCGTCGACGGTTTGGTACCTGCTTTTCTTGCATTTTTCTTGGGATCGTGGAGCGACAATAACGGCAGAAAGCCACTGCTCGTTGCGAGCTACGCGGGTAAATCATAGTCCCGAGATTATTGTACCCGATTCGGGTTCGAACGCGGGTTCATTGCTACTTCGAATATTCTTCGGGAACGCAGTCATTTTTTCAATCACGATTATCAATCTTTTTTTCGGCGATTATACAATTTTCATTGAAGCAATGAACATTCCGTTGTTCAATTTATTACCGGATTTATGCGAATGTTTGGCGTTTCATCGTGATTTCAGGCTCGGCCACGAGTTTTTTTTTGTGGTCCGTACTCAGCGGCAAAACATTGAATCCGTGGTTCTATCTGATAGCCTCCGTCCCACCCGCCCTCGTCGGAGGATATTTCAGTCTCATCCTGGCTTCCTACAGCTACATCGCGGACATCCGTAAAGAAGGCGATCGAGCCTGGCATTTGACTTGGTTGCAAGCGGTTTTGTGCGTCGGACAGCTTTCCGGAAATTTCGCCGGTCCCGTTATCTTCAAAAATTTCGGCTACTCCACCGTTTTCGGTGTTGCATCGTTTGGAAATTTTCTCGCTACCGTTTATGTATTTTTTCTCGTTCCCGAATCCGTGAACACGCGAAACCGCATGGTCGTGAGTCGTTTGAAAAACAAATACTCGATAATTCCACGAACGATTCGCAAAAATGAATTTCTCACGAATGCGAGTATTTTTTAGAAATGGTGGCGGAGTTTGTTCAATTTTACGGTGATGAGGAACATGTTCGCGGTATGCACGGAGAAACGCGAAGGTTTCGATCGCATCGTCATCTGGTGCTGCATCAGCAGTCTGGGAATTTTGATGCTCATCGGCGAGGGAGAACTGAACATTGGATATTTGTTCGCCAGTGCGAGACTCGGTTGGGGAGTCGACGAGTATTCCTTGTACATGGCCGCGGTCGTGGTGCTCGGTATTGTCGGTACATTGCTCGGAGCAATGATTTTCCGAAGATTTATCGATGAGAGTGAGCGACGTCCTTGATCTCACGCTTTGGGCTCGGGCGGGATGGTCTCAGTATGCCACAGTCTGCTTCGCCACTGTCTGACTTAGCACAGTCTCCCTCGTCCCAGTTTGACCCGGCGCAGTTTGACTCCGCGAATTTGACAGATGAAAGTCACTCTTTCTCTGGCAAACTCAGAGAGAGGGTGACTTTCATCTGTCATAGGTCAGTATTTGCTGCAAAAATTAAAAAATTCGAAATATTATTATTATTATTAATTATTATTATTATTATCGTTATTATTATTATTATTATTATTATTATTATTATTATTATTATTATTATTATTATTATTATTATTATTATTATTATTATTATTATTATTATTATTATTATTATTATTATTATTATTATTATTATTATTATTATCGTTATTATTATTATTATTATTATTATTATTATTATTATTATTATTATTATTATTATTATTATTATTATTATTATTATCATTATTATTATTATTATTATTATTATTATTATTATTATTATTATTATTATTATTATTATTATTATTATTATTATTATTATTATTATTATTATTATTATTATTATTATTATTAATATTATTATTATTATTATTTGTTATTATCATCATCATTATTAGTATTATTATTGTTATTATTATTATTATTGTTATTATTATTATTATTATTATTATTATTATTATTATTATTATTATTATCATTATTATTATTATCATTATTATTATTATTATTATTATTATTACAGGCACAGTTTGACTTAGCAAATTTGACAGATGAGAGTCACTCTTTCTCTGTCAAACTCAGAGAGAGTGTCAAATGTCAAAGAGAGAAAGTGACTTTCATCTGTCAAACTCGCGGAGTCAAACTTCGCCGGGTCAAGTTGTGCCGAGTCGAACTGTAGCGAGGTAGACTGTGCCGTGTCAGACAGTGGCCAGGCATACTGAGACCATCCCGCTCGGGCGAGTACCGAAGAAAAGAGGATGGCAACAAATTCGGGACATTTTCTCGTTGCAGCTATGTCGGACATGTTGATCGCTATATTGGCCACCGTTTCGGGCTTTTCCGGAGCAATCGTCAAATCCTTGACCCGTCGATCGTGGAACCTCTATCTTTCCACCGTTTTGGCTATGTTCGGCGGAATCTCCGGGCCTGTGATACGCGCTGCTCTGTCGAAATCCGCACCGCCCCAAGACACCGGCAAGTCGAATGAAATTTTACGAAAAAAAATAATAACGAAAGTTGAACAACGAAATTACGATGTTTTTTTTGTGTGTTTTTCACGTTTTATCGGCGCTTGTTTTTTTTTTTATACGGAGAGAAAATTTGTATTTGATCGGCAGGCAAAGTATTTTCGTTGGCGACGTCCATGGAGGCGTTGATACAGCTCGGATCCACTCCTCTGTACGCGATGGTCTACGCTCACACAATGCCACCGATTTATCCATCCCCGGTTTATCTCGTTTCGGCTGGACTTTACGCGATTATCATCGTGATTGTGATAACGATCGATCGGAGACTTTCCAAGTTGGCGAGCGAGCCCGTTACCGCCATTGATCGGGCGATCGACTGAGTTCGATTTTATTTACGAATAATCGATCGAATGTTAAAATCTTTTGGACTTTCGTTATTTATAATAAAATATTTTTATATCAGGAATTTATCGGAGCTCAGTTTATTTAATTCGAATTGTCTCTATTGACTAAGCGAATGCATGAGTATCTCGATATATTGAGTAATTGATACTGTATAATGTATTCTAACAAAACTATGTTAACATCGCTGAAAGAATTATGAAAATCCCTTAATTCTCCCGCAATCAACTGAATTACAACCCCTTAACGAGCAATCGGTATCTTTGTGTACGAAAAAAATACAGCCCTCAAGAATCCACTCCACAAGCATTTATTTCCATGAATCAACGATTCAATAAACGCGATCGAAGCGCAAATCACAAATGTTTGTAGCAATTACCGATAGCGCGATTAATATTTGATACTTTTTAATCTTCAATCTGTTTTCTTAAAAAAAATAAACATTTGACATACGTACAAAGTGGAAATAAGCTTTATTGTGTAACATAACGTAATGGAAATGAAAAAATATTCGACCTTCGGCACGATATGAACAATGATTAAAATTACAACTGATCGAAGTAATCGACGTGATCGCCGGACTTGTACTTCTGATCTCTGAGTACCAAAACCAGTCGGCCAACGGTTTGTTCCGTAGTCAGGACGGCATTTTCTTGTCGCATTTCGGTGAATTTAACCCGTAGATCGTCGGCTCTGGTCGTTTTTATGAGAGTGTCGAACATGTCGGTCTCCACCGGACCGGGAGAATAATTAAGAACGTTCACCGAGGGATATTCCAGGGCGAATATCTGAAACGAGAATTAAAAAAAAAAAGACCTTTATTCGTTTGATCAACCGACAACCGGTTACTTTACCTTCCGTTTTCATTTCTTTATGAATTTTTTTTAACACGTTGCCATTTTTTTCCTATAAATAAACTTTTCGTACATCATCTAGAATGTTTGAAGCATGTTCTGTAATTTTTTTTAACCACTTCGGACGGATAGTTTGCTCACAATTGTTTTTTAAAAACAGACTGGGTGGAATTCACCGAGTGTAACGGCCGTGATATTATTCGTCATAGTGTGACGGTGAAGGGTTTTTAATCACAAAAATAGAAAATTGTAAGGAAATTACCTTGAAATACATTTCCCTCGCGGCTTTTCCGGGTCCGTAAAAACCCGTGGAACGCATGGGTTCGATAGCCGCGAGCGACGTTACGTTTATGACGAGTCTCTCGATCTTCGTTTCGTCGTTGAAAATTTTCATAAACACGCCGTTCAACACGGCCGTTGAGAACACATTGAGATCGAAGTACTTTCGGAGTTCGTCGAAATCCTTCATGTCCGTCGTTGATTTCGATAAATCGCCGATTGATCCGACATTGTGGACAATCACGGCTCGGTCAAATTTCTTAACACCATCCGGACCCAAATATTTTTCAAGCAAATCTGCAATAATAATTCAAGCAAATAATAATAATAAAATTAATAATAATAATAATAATAATAAAATAATAATAATAATAATAATAATAATAATAATAATAATAATAATAATAATAATAATAATAATAATAATAATAATAATAATAATAATAATAATAATAATAATAATAATAATAATAATAATAATAATAATAATAATAATAATAATAATAATAATAATAATAATAATAATAATAATAATAATAATAATAATAATAATAATAATAATCATAATAATAATAATAATAATAATAATAATCATAATAATAATAATAATAATAATAATAATAATAAAAATAATGATAATAATAATAAAAATTAAAAATAATAATAACAATAATGATAATAATAATGATAATAAAATTAGACAATGGAAATTTATAAAACTCCGATAATCATAAGTTTATCACGTTTGAGACGATAAATAGCTGTACGATAGATATGTTGCTTCTTACGTGCTCCGATTGCACTTTAATCGTCAATTACGATAAACTTACCACTGAGGACTTCGGCACTGGCAGACGATAGGTCAATACTCTCGCAATCGGTCTTCAAATATTTCGGAAGTTGCGAAGCTGTTTTCTTCAAACCCTCGAGATTTCTAGCGAGCAAAAGAACTTCCGATTCCTTGTCCAACAGGTGGCCAAAAGTCACGGCTATTTGCCGGCCGATGCCTTGACTGGCTCCGGTGATAATGAGAAAAACTTTTCCGGACAATGCTTGAACCGCCATTATCGCGAGGATGATTTATTCGGCGTTTGGGAAACGCTAGATTATTCTGTCAAATGAAAATTACAAATTGATAAACGATCAACTTCTGTTTTATTCATTTGTTTCTCCAAACTTTCCGTTCATAATTCTAATTTCGAACCTCGAATCTTTTATCGTTAAAAATATATCCAGCGAAATGCCGATTCTTCTGTCAAATAAAAATTATAAATTGACAAACGATCATCTTTCGTTTTATTCATTAATTGATTAAAATCTTTGTACATAATTTCTATTGAAAATCGCGATCGTTTATTGTTAAAAATATACCTTCGAATGAGTGTGAAACAAGTTTCCGTCGCTTTCGGAATCCTAAAACTCGACGTCGTTCTCGTGCCTGCTCGTAACAGCTGTTGCGCGATCACTGATGGATTTTACTTGGAATTTTTTCATCTCGCAATTCCCGCAGTTTGCTCTCGAGAATTTCTACGCCGTGATACGGTCGCTGGATCGTCGACAACTTGCCGGCGAAGAGTTATCCAGCGTTCGGCAAACGTCGCTGTGTATCAACGGTGAGTAACTTCGTGTCTTACGCAAGAAAACGCAAGGTCGTGAAATGAACTGGAATATTACCGACGATGGGATTTGAAATGGAAATCCATGATTTTTTCGTTTCTGATTTATTTCCAGATTTTCATTGAATCCTGATAATCGCAACGTGAATTTTTCGATTTTTTGTTGAGGCGTGATATATATTTTGTAAAACATTGTATAAATGTTTAATTCACAGAAGGACGAAGAAGATGCTAATCTCGACTCGAAAGGACGGCTGTGTGTTGCGGAAATTGCAGAGTTATGGTAAATTTTAATTTTTCATCGTTTTTGTACGGTTTTGATGTTAAATAAAGTACTTTTTAAACATTTAATGCGATTTTCTTGATGCGACATTTTTTGTAACTCTTCGGCGTAACACTACCGAATAATATCACAGCCGTCACACTGGGTGAATTCCGCCCAGTCGGTTTTCAAACAACGATTGTGAGCGAACTATCCGTCCAAAGTGATTAAAAAAATTACAGGAAATGCTTTGAACATTCTAGATGATGTACGAAAAGTTTATTTATAGACAGTAAAATGGCAACGTGTTAAAAAAAATCCCCAAAGAGATGAAAACGGAAAGAAAAACCGCCAATCGTTGGTTCATCGAAGGGTGGATTCTATCCAGTGTGACGGTGAATGGTTAAATCGGCAGGTAATGCAATTCCAACAAAATTTAACCAATTCACTTTGAACTTGAATTTTTTGCTTGTGAATTGCATTCTTTGAAGTTATTTACACGAACACGTGCCATTTACGATCAATTAATTTGTGACGAGTTCAATTCGAACAAGATTTATCCAAGTTACTCGGAATTTCAACCGTTGCTTGTAAATTACATCCTCAATATATCAATTACAAGTACTTTTAATTTTTACGATCAAATAGACATTTTTTTTGGTCATAAACAAAATCTTTTCCACCGAAATTTTTATCTGTAAATAATACTGCGCGTGATTAAAAGATCAACATTGAGACTCTCACTAAAGTAATCGTTTATTTAACAGTCCTTAAGGCGATACACATTCGTAATAATGAAAAAAAAAACACAAAAACGATACAATAAACAATATTGCAGATACGCTACATCGAGCGTATCATAGGAATCATTGATAATTATGACAATCGATCACATCGTTACAATGGTGGAAACAATTTTTTTTCCATCGATCGATCCCTCAAATGTTTATTTCTCTCAAACGGTGATTCCGTGGGTCTTAGCTTCATTTTGGAATTTCGCTTTGTAAACGTTGTTCGGATCGTACTTCTTGGAAAGCTTGCTCCAAACCTGAGGACGCTGCAATCAGAGATATTCATTTATATTACGATTATCTTTCATTATAATCAAACTTATAAAAAAAATATGAGCAATTCAATAATTCCACTTAAATTACTACGAAACTACGATAAAATAATAAAAAATCGCGTACTGTAGATAAAAATTCAACGGTAAAACTTATCTCGTGTCGATTAATGTAACAATCGATTTAATAATTCATTAAATCGAATAAATAGTTGATGCAATATACCAATAAATTACGCGTGAAATTCACCATATAAATCATAAACGGCATCTCTCGAGAACTATCGTTGACAAAAATTCAACGGTAAATCGCAGATCGCGTCGATCAATTAAATAAACTCGATAATTCGTGAAATCGAATGAACGATTGATCGAACGCACAATAAATTACGCGTAGAATTTACGTAAAAAATCATAAATGGTATCAACACGTGCATCTCTTAAGGTTTCGCAGGAAGGTCGATCAAAGCAATTGGCTCCGATCCGATTTGGCTCGGTGCAGTTATCTCCAAGGATAACGAGCGAACGATGCTTAATTATTCTCGTTTTTCTTTCTTCGAATTTTTCGTCAAAGGGGGAACGCAAATGTATTCGCGTTGCGTGAATAAAAAATCGGAGGTCGTGAATAAACGAAACTACGTGCACGTGCAAACGTTACCAACGATTTATTCAATAAGTATCCGACCGCGAACGACGCAACGCCTTCGCGTGAAAGTTAAAACTGGTCGGGGAAGAACGTTCTTCGTTTATCCGCTCTCCCCGTATGACCGCACGAATAAAGTGTAAGTGAATGCAACTCAGGTATGAATCGCGTAACTCGAGAGTCGGTCACGAGACGGACTATCGAGTTTTATCGGTGAGTAAACGATTGAACGTTTAAACCGGTAACCCGGAGGGTGAACGTACCTCGTTGACTAGATACCGGATTACCTTCTCGCTGCCATCCTTCTGTTTCTGGGTACATTTGTTGCAACCGGTCTCCAAAGCATCGGGCAGAGTTCCTTTTGTGACGATAACGTGAAAATAAAATAATTATTCATTCGTTATTTCATTCGTTGATATATTTTTCGTAATTCGTTGTTTGTTTTTGTTTCGTTATTATTATTATCTCTCTGATTTGATTAATTGAGTTTCGATTGGTTTTGCGAGATTGATAAACCGATGGAAATTAAAACAATCGCGCGTAAACGAAAACAAAGAAGGAGAAAACAAAAAGTCATTCAATTATTATTTTATCCGTCGACGGCTTTTTTTCGTGATTTATTATTTTTTTATTTTTATTATTTTCATCACTCCGATTTGGTCTAACGTTTTGATTGGTTTTGCAAATTTTTGATTGTGATTTTAATGTCGTTTACGAATGAGATCGGAAAAAAAAGTGAAAGAATGTATTCGACAATTTTTTATGATAAACGTAAGACACTAACTCTTGAGCTCGCTGCCATCCGGGGAGCAGTTTCCGGTTCCCAAGAGACACTTGACGTAATTGTTGAGAAGACGGTCACTGCGGAGAATCTGATCGACGTCGATGTTATCGTATTTACCGGAGTATGCACTTTGAGCACAGGCGTAGGCCACGAGGGCGGCGAAGACAATTACGACCTGGATCGAACAAAAAAATTTTAATATTTTAAATCTAAAATGTTAAATTCAACAAAGTTACCTATTTTCAAACGAAAAAAGTAGTATACACAGATATATAGATTATATTTAGAAAAAATAAAGATTCTACGGATTTAATTGAAATAAATAAAATAACAACAGAAACATTCGAAATTAAACATTTCCGGCAAAAAAAAAGTCGCGTTTGACTAACTCGTTACGATACCAACGAAGCCGACTAAGAAAAATTTGATCGCGCGATATAAAAACGAAACAAACCCGCCTCCCAGAAATAAATCGATCAAGATCAAATTAAAAACAAATCAAAATCAACGCTCCATCACCCAATATTATACCAACGAAGATAATAAAGAAAAAATCGGATCCCACAATTCAAAAAAAAAACTAAAAACCCCCTTCCCCAACAATCGTCTATCCCCCAAGTCTAAAATCAAGCTAAATCAACACTCGAGGAACCGATATCAATAAAAAAATATCACGCATTGATAGAAAGATCGAAAAACAAAAAATTGTGACGCAGAACGACGATTGGACGCGTACGGAATGTAACAACAATTGCGACAACGCTCGTGAGTTCGTAGGCGACGAGAGAACGAATTGAAATTTCTCCGTTACCTTCATAATCGGGCGCGCGTGTGTGAACGAACAGCGGACAGTTAGTAAACTGATGCTGGGAGCTGTCGCGATCTCGGGCTTTATACCCGACGATGTCCAGGTTCCTAAAACGCCGAACTCTCTCGCTCGAACTCTCGCGCGCGCTCTCGCACATAACGTTTGGCAGGGCCTTGCATGCGTCGTTATTTACACTACATTTCAGCATACTAATGAGGGCCCGTTTCAGGCACGAGCGTATACCGGGTAGATGGCTCGTTACTATACGTAGATCCACATAGTCGCGCTATTATGTTGTTTGCCACGCGATGTACCAAGAAGACGCACAAACGTTCCCGTATAATTCGTGATGAAATAGAAAACGAAACTTTGTTTTTTCGGTTTCGACGAACGAAGCGACGGGGAAAAATAGGAGGAAATAAGTAACGTGATTCATCGTCGGGTTTGAAATTTCAGTGTGATTATTATTTTTGGGAAGCAGGGGTATTGTATTTTAGGGAAACATAGGGTAGTTACTTACTAGCATCTTCCTCAGCATGGAAAATTTAAGATGTATTCGATTCAACGCTTTACCGTCACACTACCGAACAATATCACGGCTGTCATAGTAGGTGGATTCCACCTCGTCGGTTTTCAAGAAACGACTGTGAGCAAACCATCCGTCCGAAGGGGTTGGAAAAATTACAGAACATGCTTTGAACATTTCAGATGATGTACGAAAAGTTTTTTTGTAAGAAATATAATGGCAACATGGTAGAACAAATTGATAAAGAGATGAAAATCGCCAGAAAAGCCGCCGATCGTCGGTTGATCGAGGGGGTGGATTTCACCCTGTGCCACGGTGAAGGGTTAATGACAAACACACTTCAAATTCTCTTCTATTCGGTTAATTACGTTTGATTGTTCGTGTCCTGTGGAATCATGCATTTGTATTTTGAATTCAACGAACGTAATTCGAAAGATCGAGAATTTACACAAGTACTCTTTCTTTTTTTTTAACCATTCATCAGCGCCTCGAAAAATGTGGTTGAATACTTTAGTTCTATAAATCCTTCGCTATCACCCTGGGTGGAATCCACCCGTCGTTAAACCGACGACCGACGGTTTTCGTTTCCGTTTTCATCTATTTATGAATTTTTCCAACATTTTGCCGTTCAATTTCTAATGAACAAACTTTTCGTTCATCATCTAGAATGTTCGAAGCATGTTCTATAATTTTTTTAACGACTCCGGACGGATAGTTTGCCCACAATCATTTTGAAAAAACCAACCGCGTCGAATCCACCGAGTGTGACGGCCGTGATATTATTTGGTAGTGCGACGGTGAAGGGTTAAGAAAAAAACATTAACTATCCAAACTGTTTAAAAACAGCGTCGTCAAACCGATTCGCATTTGTATTACGAAACGCTTCTGCGACTGTCGATAATCATCCTTTGGGCGAAGATAAAAGAAAAAGTACTCGTGTCAACTGTCAAGAGTTACAAATATTTGCGTAGGTAGATATTGCGCGCATTGGTTCGTTCGACACGCCCAGGTCCATGCGTAATGTCTTTTGTATTTATACATTGCGTATTCTTCTGTGCAAACGAAAATCATCACGATTCTGAGACTCGCTGTTGCAATATTGGTACAAACAATTCAACAATTGTCTCACGAGTCTTCCATAGAATTTTTACCGACCACTAGAGTCTGCAATATTTACTCTATAATTATCGTAGTCGAATTTTCGATTTTTTTGGGAATATTAAGAAATTCGAACAAGGTCATTGACATCATCAACGACGATCAATTCCAATCGAACAAAACACGATGATCATGCCAGGACTTGTAGCAAATAAGATCCTTCGATATTTTTACGTGAAGAGCAAAATTATAATCAACGAAAAATAGCTTTGCAAGAAAAATTTTGTTTCCGTTTTCATTTCTTTATTAATTTTTTTTTAGCACATTGCCATTTTATTTCCTATAAATAAACTTTACTTGCACCATCTGGAATGTTCGCAGCGTGTTCTGCGATTTTTTCAACCACTCAGAACGGATAGTTTTCTCACAATCGTTTTTTGAAAACCGACTGCTCGATATTCCTAAATTACTTTTCAAATAAGATTCCACTCGTGGCTCCAATTTATTCATAATTTCTTCATAAACGTTAAAAAAATAAGCTCCAAGAGACCTCAATGAGCGATGTAGCGATGTAGCGATCGCCAATTCGATCTCCGCCCGTCTGAATTGTATTCACATTCATTTCCTTAACAACACATCGAGCCTACATATTTATCAACGCCCAAAAAATCCACAAACTTCTTCATCATTTCCTACAAGCGAAAAAAAAAACAACAATTCAACATCATTGAAAAAACTTACGAGAACGACCCATGCATTTCCCATGTATCCACGACCACGTTGCTCAGCTCCGAAACGATGCTGCTTTACGATGCTCAAAGTTACAACAGCTCCGAATTCGTTACTGTAATCCCCCTCCCCTCCTCCGGCCCCCATCGAAGACTGGTTCACCGTATTTTCCATAATTTATTCCATCTTGAAAAACCAGTTTATTCGTAAGCGTCTTTGCGTCTTCGGGCTTCCCATGGGTCCATTATATTTTCGACCCGTAGAGGAAAGACGACGAAGAATGAAAAAAAAAAAAAAAAAAAAAAATCGAAATGGAAGTTTCGCCACGTGAGATGTTGGACGAAAGATAAATTTCACATGACGAACGACGGAGATTATTCTTCGAGACGAAAGGAGGTCGTTGAAAGGAGTAATGACAAGCTCTGGAAATCCCAACATCCCCACCGCCCCTTAACCCTTAAATGCGTCGTGTTGCCGTTTGGAAACATTATATTTTCTGGCTCTATATTCACTGCAGGTACATTTGGATACTTTTTAAGCATTGTAGGAAAAAGGCAACGAACCACTCAAATGTATTTGCTTACAGAGAGCGACATTCGTGCGACGCAGATGTTTTTAAATAATTTTTTCATAATTAAAAAAAAAAAAAAAATTTTTTTTATTTTTTTTATTGTTCCCTTAATGTCTCTTTTTTGAGTAGTAATTGATAAATAGAAACTGTAAACAAAATATCGTGCATTTAATGGTTAAGCACGCATCGAACAAGAAATAAGAAATAAAAATAAATTTTTGAAAAATCGTTCGAGCGGAGAAAAAAAAAAATTACAACAAAAGGAAGGAAAGATCGTTCGAAGGAACGAAGATGAATCATAACCCGCTCGGCCTTAAGTGTTCGAGACACGTTCGTGAGATTATGCGCCCGGCACGCACCATTGACCTTCCTTCTCGTTGACCATGGAAAGGAACACGCAGATGACGACTTTGTAAAACTTTCCGAGTCGTTTTCGTTTCTTCATTATTTTTTTTTTCGCTCCGTTCAACCTTCGCTCCTGCGCGAGATGCTCCTCTTTATTCTCATCACGAGCAAGGGCGAGATAAAAATAACGAATCATCGGGTATTTATTTTTTTTTAAACGATATAACGAATATTTATTCAATTATATTCATGATACATCGTAATTGTCGTAAATTAAGAATTTAACATCGTCTGCGAGGATCCACGCAGCTTCCAGTTCAACGTTCTCGTCTGTAACCGCAAAATTACAAAATTAATGCGACGAAAATCAATTCGTTGAAGATATCGTTTAGATTTTTTGATCGATAAATCAGATAGCAAATACTAGTGATAATCACGGCATTCATAGATCTTGGTGGTTGCGTAATGATTCATCATAAATCGATGGAATTACGTAAAAACATTGCGATGAAATTGAACGGGTTTTTGCTCACCTTTCGAGCGAATTTTACGTGAAAAAAGTGCAACGTCGACACGTAAGGACCATCGGAAGTTGCTCCGAGACTGTGGAAAAACAAATCAAATAAAATAAATATTCGATTATGATTAATTTGTATCTTCGACGGTCGTGAGAGCGAAATATTTTTATCGTCAGAGTAGCAAATATTATTATCATGGCAATCAGAGATCTTGGTGGTTGCTTATATCATCATACTTATTACAAAAAAAAAAAAAAAAAAAAAAAAAGAAATAATTATTTACTCGCGGAAACAGCAATCAAATACTTTCTCACCTTTTGAGTCTGTCGGATGTTGGCGCGACATCGAAATTGAGGACTTGAGAGAACCGGAAAATCTGGAAGGATCGAACGTGGACGTTAATTAATCGACTATTCGTGACGAAAATCGATGATAATTGCGACGACGAGGAAATCAGTTAGCAAATACTGAGAATAATCATGGCATTCATAGATCTTGGTGGTTGCGCATTTCATCATTGAATCGTGAGCGGGTTTAAACGCCTTAAGACGAAGAAAATTGGTCAAAAAGATAATTGTTCAAAGCTGACTCCTGTCAAAGTAAAATCTTCTCGTTTACGACCTGTGTTAAAACGAGCCCTGTATTAAACGGCCTTTGGGTTTGGGTTATTTAGGTATAGATTCAGGTGATAAGTTCAGGTTTGAGTTGAGGATGTTTACATTTAGGCTCTATAGAATTGTTGCGATTTGGGTTTTTGTTTTTGTGCAATGTTATTAAATTTCTTTCATACTCTTTCAATGTACTTTGTTGTTTTCCTCACAATATCAATACTTCAATGTCGTTGTCGTTGATGTTAATGAGTCGTTTCGGGAAGAAATCATTTGGGACAAAAATGTTTTTTTGGACCGGAAATTTTTATGAAGACTTTTCATTTTTATTTTTATTTTTATTTTTATTTTTATTTTTATTTTTATTTTTTACAGAGTCGTTTTTGACCAAGTTTTTTTAGGCATCCCCTAAATCCATCTAATCAATCAATTCGACAATAATATTTTCAACTTGTTTTTTTTTAATTGTATCGAGTGCATAAAACCAACATTTTTAATAAACCGTCGGGAATATTTTTTACTTGGCCTCACGAAAAAATTCTGCAATGAGTGCTTATTTGCTAAAAAGGCGGTCAGGTCAGTATGGAGAGAAAGATCCAACTCACCTTTCTGTATATACCCGCCAACGTCAAGTGATTCTAAAAACAAACGACGAGATTGTGAGTAATTGCATATTTTTTTGTTACGAATTAGAGAACTCTCACGTTGAAATATAATCAGTTAGCAAATACTAGAAAAAATCACGGCATTCATAGATCTTGGTGGTTGCATATTTCATCATAATCACTAGATATCACAGCGATTACGCTGGCGTATAATCCCTTTTCTCACCTTATTTAATTCTCCTAAGAAGCGCTTGCGAAACAATCGATTTAAATGTTGCCGACGATCCTTTTCGATATCTGAAACGAAGGCAAAGAAATTTTGTCTGTGTAATCTAATTTTTCGAAATATATAGTGTAAATATTGTGATTCGTTCGTAAATCAGTTAGCAAATACTGGAAAAATCACGGCGCTCATAGATCTTGGTGGTTGCATATTTCATCATAATACGATTTAATTTATAATCGATCGATCGATATCGTACGCATATAATATTTTTCTCACCTTATTTATTTGTTCCTTCGAAACGTTTGTGACGAAATCAATGTTAATTTTCCTGACAAACGTCATTGCTATCTGAAATTGAGACAAATGCATTTTGCTGTGTAATCATTTCTCAAAACTCGTCGTTTAAATATTGAGATTTGTTTGTAAATCAGTTAGCAAATACTGGAAAAATCACGACGTTCATAGATCTTGGTGGTTGCATATTTCATCATAAGTTAGGTGGTTAACGATTGTAATTCGCTAGTTTAAAATTGCGAATGAGGTTTACCTTAGTTTTGGCTTTTGAATATAGCTGGAAAGAAAATCCCACGCGGTTATGGCGAAAACTGGTTGATTCCTATGAAGAAAAATAATTTTATCAACGACAAAATTAATTTTCGGTCGATCAAATGGACGAAACTCACCTTTTTCAAAGTCAAATACGAGTCTAAAGGTGATAGGGTATATTAAAATTAATGAAAATAAGCTTTGCGATCACTCCGGAACAAAGATGACCCTGCATATACACTTCGACTGTTTGAATTAAGAATTCTATTCGGAATATGAAGGAAATATTCGGGTCATCTGTATTTTTGAGTGATCGTCTCGTGATGAATGAATTTAAAATATTTTATTGATGGAATCAAATAATTAATCGGCCTTTTTCGGTGCACGTGTCTTCTTGGCTGGCAAAGGCTTCTGTGATCGCAGAACAGCGCTGGCACGACGCAATGCAACCTGTTGATGTATAAAAAAATACAATGTAACGAGAGAATCAATAGAAAACCTCCCATCGAGGTAAAATATTGTCGATGCCCTAACAAAAGCTAACGAAATTCTCGCAAAAATTACTTCGGTTTTTGAACGTCGATAACTTCGCGACGGTAAAAGCTAGAATCTTCTTCCAAGCATCATTGAAAAGCTTATGAATATTTGAATCCATAGATATTTTCAAAAATAATATTTCCATCACCAAGCACTGTGATAACGTGTAAAAAAGATTGAAAAAAAAAATCGGATTGTTCCGGAATTTTTTATCTTGACTTCGATTCATTGCCGAAGTTATAAAAAATTTCTTAGAAGTTTGAAATTCTTCACGCCTAATCGCCGAAACTTTACCGGTAATTCGAGCGCAAAAAGTATGGAAAATCTTTCCGGGTTTTTGAGTTATCGAGAAAAATGTGCAGGCGTGGGTGAATCGATCGCGAGTCACCGATCGCACGAGTCGACGGTCTTTGTAGCTTGTTTTGTCGCGGAGCCAGGGCCGCAGTGGGTCATGCGTCTAGCGAAGAGCACCCCGTGCAAGAGGCAGCCCCACGAACAACCCACTGCAGCCTTGATTTTACGAGAGAACGAGCGAGCGAGACCGTCGACTGGTACAATCGATGGCCCGCGCTCGATTCACGCACGGTTGCATAATTTTTATAATAATTCGAGAACCTGGAAGGATTTTCCATACATTTTCGGCTCAAATTACAAGTAAAGTTTAAGAAATTAGACGTGAGGAATTTTGAAGTTCTAAAAATTTTTTTCTAAATTTGGTCAAGAGTTGAAGTCAAGATAGAAAATATCGAAAAATCAGATTTTTTAAAAAACTTTTTTACACACTATTTCAGTGTCAGCGATGGAAATATTATTGAAACAATATCGTTAGATTCGAATTTTTGGAAGCTTTCCAATGGTATTAAAAAAAAAGTTTTTAGCTTTTTCTGTCGCATAGTTGTCGTCGTTCGAAGACGGAAGTCATTTTTGCAAGTGTGCCTCGCTAGTAGCCTGATAACTACCGACGGTAGTGTGATACACTGATAAATATAAAAGCTGCATGAAATTCTAACTGTATTCAGATAAAAATTTGCAAATATTGGAATTCTCCAAACGTTCCGTCATTATTGTAACTTGTCATGATTGATTATTTGATCTTGAATGCATTGCACAATTGTTACAATATTAAGCTGCTATTGACTTTGGCTAGCAGCCAATAAACTACGTCACTAAAGAGCAACGATCGAACTTACCTTGGTCAAATCACGACGATACTTGTTGGCGGTGAGAAGAGTCTTCAATTTGTGGAGCGATCTGCGCGCGCCCACTTTCATGGTGCGCTTAACCGTGCTTTTGGCTGGTTTGTGATGCGCCTTGGGCTTCTTGTATACAACGGTGAAACCTTTCTTATCCGCGGTGTCTACGATTCCGACGCACTTGCGGTGTACAAGACCGGAGTACCTGTAGCTGCTCATGTTCGTCAGATTGTTTGGTTCCTGTGGATTTTTAATAATCGATAAATGTTTAATGTTTAAAAAAAACATTCTTTTGACAAGCGTTCACGATTGTGCGAAGCATGAAGAACACTCAATTGACTTACCGTTGAGAAGGGCTTGCTAATGTTTCTCTTCTTAAGAAGGAAAGCATTATTGTTGCGGATGATCATCCAATTCAAATGGGACGACATGTTGAGAAGACTCTGAAAAATTAATATCCATTTTTAGAAGGTTATCAAAAAGAACGATTCAATATATGTATAGGAAAGTGAGGTTAGAATTATTATTGCGAGTTCGACGGTCAACTTCACGACATTTTGCAATAAATCTTATCATTCTATTAGAAATACATTGTCAGTTTGACGTGAATTGACGTCAGAGTTCGATAACGATCGGAAACAACGATTTGCACCATGTGCAAGGCTAGAATTATTGAAATGCGGTTTCCCGCAAATACCGTGAAAATCGCAGTTCAATATAAAAAGTTACGAAAACCAACGGTTGCGAATTACAGCAATCGTTTCGAATCCCAATAGATTTCGATTATTTCGCACATTCACGGATATAATATTATAGTAAATGATAATACAATCTTGTTACCTCGTGCGTCCAAGAGGCAGCGAGAGGAAAGAAACTTGCCAAGTAGGAGAGGAAACGTTGTGTTCAAATCGAGACTGTTTGTATTTTAAAATATTTCGAATATTGTTTCTTCGCAAGCGATAAATTGACTTTCCGAGATATAATTAATTTAAGACGACTTTCTAACGATATAAGATATAGATAGCTTGAAATATTTATGAAATATATGAGTCGTGTTGACTCCTGCAGTTTCCTGAGTGTCGAGATTGCACTTTCTTGATAGCCATTGGCTGGGACAACTATAATGATAATTTTTCGGATTCACGGTTTGAAGACACGTGGCAGCCATCTTGGTTTGTCAGATTTAGAATCTTAAATTAAGATTGTATTGTAGATATCTAGACCGTAATATATCTATAATAGATCAAAAAATCATGAGATAGATCACGATCAAGAATCTACCGCAGGGTAGATTCCGTAGACGCTATCTTGGTTTGCTCTATTTTGTGTCAATTCGAAGCAATTCGAAGCGTCGCTAATTGTCACACGCCGGAGAAATGACAACACTCGTATCCCGAAAAAATTGTTCGACGGGCTTCGAATAATGGCGAGCGAGGAACACAAGAAATTAGCGACTTTTATCAAAGCGACGCACAATGAGTTGCGTAAGGATTCGCGGACATACGGACCTGACGAAGCTTGGGAAAAACATTTAGCTTCTAAAACTGTTCTGCAGGTTAGAAAACCAATCGGGTTTCATAAAAAACAAATAAAACTAACAAATGTTTTCCCAAGCAAACTATTCGAATTATGTTTGGAATTACAGAATTATGCAACGGCGATGCAAAAATTAGCGACAGAACATTGGAACGATGATAGCTCGGAGGAAAGCAGCCGTAATTGTAGAAACAAATGGATCAGATCGCAGTGTTACGAATATTTTCTCAACGGCGGAAAGGAAAAGTTTGATAATAAAGAAATTGATATTAGAAACAAAATGGGTCCAACGGACAATGTGGTTAATACAGGAGAAATAGTTGTCGAATCATTTGTTGACAATTGTGTCGTAGAGAGTAGAAAATCAAAGATAAAATTGCTCGATGTAGGGAGCTGTTACAATCCGCTCGGAGAAGAAGAAATGTTTGAAGTGACTCCGATAGATTTGGCGCCTTATTCCGAGAAAGTTTTGCAATGCGACTTTTTGAATGTCAAATTAGGTTCGAAAACTATAATTTCTAGGGACGGAAGAGCTTTGGAGCAGCTGGAAGAAGGATCTTTCGACGCCGTCGTATTTTCTCTGCTACTAGAATATTTGCCTTGCCCCACACAGAGATACGTCTGTTGTCAGAAGGCCTACAGATTGCTGAAACCATCCGGCATACTGCTGGTCATTACTCCGGATTCCAATCATGTCGGCGCGAATGCAAAAATCATGAAATCGTGGAGATTTGTCTTGGCGCTCATGGGTTTTATGAGAATAGTTTACGAAAAATTGAGGCACCTTCATTGCCTAGCATTTCGCAAATGCGTGGACAACAAAGTTGCAATAAGATGGGCGAAAATGCAAATTCCATCTGATAGAGAAACGTTATTGTGCAACCCTGATCAAATATTCATTCCACAAGATTTTCAAACTGTGGCTGATGTGAAATCTTGTAAAACTGTTGTGTACGATGCTGACGAGTTGGTCAATGTTTTTAATGAGCTACCAGGTGCGCAAGATACATCGGAATGATTTATTCAACCAATTTTTACATTGAATCTAATTCAATTCGATTCGAATTAAACAATAATAAACAAACAAAAAATCGTTACAAAATCGACGTTTACGTAATTTATTGATTCGGTCGAGAATTTCCAGTAAAAATGGGCAAGACATTTTATTTTAGCCTAAGTTGACACACGAGCAGGCAGAAATTTCAATGGTTTGTTTAATAAAGACTAAAGAAAAGTAGGTTAAAGGATTATCGGAAAATTACCGAATGTAAGAATCCATTGTAAAAGAATATTTCATAACTTGCATTCATTTGAAAAATATTTATTCTACGGTAGTCAACTATAATTTTGCGTTCGCAACGTACTTTAAACGAATCAGCATCAACATCAACATTTCTAACCAATCAACGAATCCCCCCGATAGACTACAGCGCTTCGAGTTACTCATTACAGAACTAAACCTTCATCGAATCCCACGGTTTCGTCTCGGATCGATTTAACTCCCCCGTTTGTCCTTCCTCCTCGCAGCTTCCACGGCTCCAGGGGTTATTCACGGAAACTCACTGGGGGGAAGCATCGGAAATCGTGTATCGCGAACTAAATCGCAGCGCGTCCTTTGCGTATGTCGTTATCTTGTGTCGACTGAAAAATATAAGAGTTTCATCGTTTATAATCCCCGAATATTCATCGCACGATGAACGAGACCGAAACGAATCGTTCAATCGAGTTTCAACACTCATGAACTCGCTCGGAGAACAGATAACCGGCCTCGCGAACTAACCTCCCGAACGTTTTTAACAACCCGACGAAATGGCGGTTGGAACGACAAAAGTCGTTCAAGTGACGAACATCGCTCCTCAAGCGACCAAGGACCAGATGCAAACGCTTTTCGGTTATTTGGGAAAAATCGAGGACATAAGGTTGTATCCGACCATCAGAGACGTCGCCGTGCCTGTGCAATCGCGTATATGTTACATCAAATTTCACGATCAAAGCAGCGTTTTGGTAGCACAGCACATGACCAACACTGTTTTCATTGATCGTGCGCTTATCGTTATACCTTATCAAAACGGAGATATTCCGGACGAACAACGAGCCCTCGAATTGACCAACAATGGAACCGTCGTACTCGGTAAGATTACCAATCAAACTTTTCCCCCCTTTACGTTTTGCTCCGGATCGATCGTCGTTCGATGTTTTTGTTTCGCAACATTTAATCATTTACATTTTCTTTCCACAGGTCTATATCCGTCCGAGCCGAAGCTTCCGCCGAACGTGGTAAACGCGATAGAAGGAATTCCCCCTAATCACGTAATCACCACCATAGATCCCAAAATGGACGCCAACGGTTTGCCGTCCTATCCTCACCTTCCCGGACACCTGGACAGCCGAAGAATCGAAGAAATAAGGCGTACCCTCGTAGTCGGCAATCTTGACGTTTCCGTCTCCGTGGAACAACTCTTGGAATTTTTTGTCATCAACGGCATCGAAATAAAATATCTCAGGCTTTGCACTCGCGACTCCGACACCGATCATTACGCCCTGATGGAACTCACCGAACAATCCGGAGTGGTCAGCGCGCTCCAGTTGAACGGACAGATGCTCGCCGACAAGCCCATCAAACTTTATCACTCGACTCAGGCTATCGCCAAACCCGAAGCGAAGAGCAACGAAGCTGCTCAAAAAGAAATCGAAGAAGCCATGTCGCGAGTCAAAGAGGCTCACAATTTGATATCGGCAGCCATAGATCCCATGATCGGCATGCTGTCCAAGGACAAACGTAGCAGAAGCGGTTCGCGCTCACGAAAATCTCGATCGCGATCGAGAGGCCGCAGTCGACGTTCGAGATCGCGCAAACGATCGCGATCGCGACACAGACGATCGCGTTCGCGTCATCGACGCAGATCACGATCGCGTTCCAAACGTTCGCGATCGAAAGAACGTCGAAGAAAATCACCGTCACGCAGACGCAGCACGTCTCGGGGTCGTCATCGTTCAGGATCGCGATCGCGAAGATCGAGATCTCGAAGATCGAGATCACGATCGAAAGATCGAAAAAAGAAAACTTCGCCCCGGCGACGTAGCCGTTCGCCGTCGCAAAGCAAACGTTCCAAATCCAAATCAAGACGATCGCGATCGAAATCAAAATCAAAATCGTCGAAATCGAAATATTCGGAAAAATCCAAGGACAAGGAAAAAGATCGACGCAGCAAGGACAAATCGGACAGCAATGGAAAGAAAAACGACGGCGATAGGGATAAGAGCGAGAAAAGTGAGAAAAGCGAGAAGGATAGGAGCGAGAAAAAATCGAGCAAGGATAAGAGAGCCGAGAAGGAATCGAGATCCGAAGAAAAATCGCGAGGAGGTTCCGATTACAGCGACGGCAAGGACAAAACCGAATCGGAAAATTAGATCGTGATCGTGATTTCGTTCTGCTATTCTACAATTTAATTTCGTAATATGAATTAATCCGTTTGCCGATGTCGACCCGCGTTGTGTAATTGACGTAAAATAATCCAATAAAAATACGAATGAGAATTTCACTTAAAAAAAATCGTGTTGTTGATCGACAGCTGCGACGACGCGCCGAATCGATTGGTCTGTGGACGATCGATCGCGAATGAACATCGATTCGTGAGGGAATATCGAAATATCGAAAGGCTTTGAAAAAAAAATATCGAAATTCGAATTCGAACGAATAAGCCTCGACTTATGACCGCAGGATTGGTACATCGATAATTAACAACGACGACGATAATAATAGTAACAATTTTATTTCAATTCTACATTTATGACGCAACGTAACAATAACATGGGAAGGGATTCGATACTAGAGCCTTCGGTCCAAAGACGGATCAATAGCACACGATTTCAATAATTTTCATTTGTTCTCGCTCGTTTGAATCAAAATGTTGCCACCGACGAGCGGCGGTTTCGCGTGTTTGTTACGTTTAGCGTTGTGATAAAGGTACGAGTGTACGCGCAAACTGTTGCTATTTTTGTATTTATTTCCGCATAGTTTACACGTAAGACTCTCGAGAGGTCCGTGTATGTAACGAACGTGCAATTTTAAATTTTCTTTGCGGGTGAAATGTCGTAGACACCAAGGACACGAGTACATGCGAACGATTTTGCCCCTTTCGACCCTCAGCGTTGGACCGATTTCGGAAACAACGCGCAACGTTGTCTCGAGCGGCAAACTACTGCCCGGAAGTCCTCTCACCGTTCTTCGTCCTTTACCGTAATTCGCCTCCTCGCAATGGTAATCCTTTGAATTTGTCAGCTCCGCGCTGTTTATTTCTGATCCGGTACAAAACAAACAAACAAAATTTCTATCATTCGCTTCTTTTTTTTTTTTTTTTATTATTTATCAATTAATTCGTTAATGAATCGACTTTTTTTTTCTTTTTTTTTTTTTTTTTTTTTTTTTCAAATCTTCCAGGATCGACGAGCTCTCTCCCGATTGCGCTTACCTAACGACTCCTTTTGATAATCCTGACTATACGACAGTTGTTGAGAATTTGGCACTGAATAATCTTGAAAAGTATTGGCGATGCTGAATCTGTAATTCATCGGATCTTCCGTGTTGGACGTTGACGTTTCGCGCATTTCGGTAGCCGTACAGTCCAACGGTTCGTCGTTCGTGATTGGTAAATCGTTTTGATTGACGTAATTATCGTTTATGATGCTGCTTATCGAGCGCATCATCGTTTCCGTGTCGGAATCCGCGTCCGATCGTTGCGGAGAATCGCTCGACGTTAATTTTAACGAATTTTTGTCCGTTTGCGGAGCGAAGGTGGCGTTACGCAACGGACATTCGACGGGACGATCGATTTGTCGCGGATTCGTGGGATTCGGGTGCGAATCCACGTCCGGGATTTCCGTTTTCACGGGAATCTGGGAGTTTTCGTCGGTAGATGGTTTTAGCGGAGTTTCGCCGTGATTTTCTTTCGTAAGACCTTTTATCTGCAGAGTTTCGGCGAGTTTCAGAAAACTCGATATATCTTCCTGTTTTATGTTCACCTCGCCTTGGTACATGAAATGCAGCATCGCCGACAAATCTCTGTAGTTTACGTCTTTCAGGATGACGATGGGATGCTTGCACGTGTTTCCCTGCAACATTTGGATGATGGTTCATTTTTTTTTTTTTTTTTTTTTTTTTGGGGAGATAAGATTTTTTTGGGGTCGTCAACGTAAATGTGGGTGAGTCGGTTGGTCAGCGACGGAGTGTGATTGCGGAGTGGATGTGAAATTTTTTTGGACGGAGCGTTGATGAGGGGACAAAAAAATATTCACATTTGAGGTAGCGGAAGGTGATCTTAGGTTGTGTGATAAAGTTTTGCTTTTTTGACTGGAGAAATGTAATTGAATTTTTCGAACGAACTGATTTCAACCAATTTTTGGGCTTTTGAAGCGAAAGTTTTAGGAGGAACTTATTTGGGAGGAGAACGCAGGAATTTATTGCACAACCTTGTATAATTTGGATTAGAAATGAATGAAGGATTGAAATAATAAAATTTATATTCGGTGCAACATCCGGCAAAGTTGGAGGAGGAAGGAAATTTGATGAATCCGATTAGTTCCACAACCTGCACTTGAACGATCGAACATTTTTTCTATAATATTAGATTATCGAAAGGTGTATAATTCAATTTGTATCAAGGTAAATAGAATTTTATCAAACGCAGCATGAGAATCAGTCCGTCGTAACTGTCATTGTTGTAAAACAAAGCCCAAAAAACTGCGCAAGTGACAAAAAAAAATAAAACTTGCACGTGCTCTCGAAGAAAAGGTTTCGAGCGTCGCACATGCGTTGTCCATCGACGATGACTGCGATAAGATGTAAGATAGAACGTTTGTACAAGCGCACCTTGAACAATTCTCTGAAGTACGAGCTGCAAACGGAGAGTATAAGTTTGTGGGCTCTCAGTATCTGTCCCTCCGCTGTGAGCGTTACGTCGACGAGATGTTCATCGGTGAGCAGACTGTACAGGCCGGAAGACAAATTTGTTGGAAAACTGTTCCAAACCAGCGAAAATTGCTCCCCCGACATGTTTCCTTCTCTATTCGCAGGGGCGCAGAGAAATTTTCTGCAAAACAATTGATCCAACGCCCACCGTCAATAAAACATCCCTCTTTGTACATAATTGATCTATTTTCTCCCTCATTTTTTCATTCTCCCAAAATATCACACCACGTACACAACAGTGTCGTCGCTTCGTATCATCGACTACCCAATGAAACCTTTTCGCAATCAATGCGACCGACAAGTTTGTAAATTACCTGACAAAAAGACCTCGCTATTCTCACTCGATACACTTATTACAATCTTGTGACATGTGGAAAAACTTTGTTCTTTTTTCCCTCGTTCATTCGTCGTTTTTCGATCCCCCAAGAGTCCGATAAAAAAAATAGTCCAGTCGCGCTTGCATGTATCGTCAGTTTCCCCCGTCGTTGATAAAACCGCGAGTACGATTATTATTCTTTCTTCTTCGTATCATAAATAACGTCCCGTCGACACGTTCATCGTGACACAACGACGTTTGTTTGTTTTATTTTATTACTGTTATGAATATTTCTATTATATTTTCTGCTTCGATTTGTTTTTTTTTTTTTTTTTCGTTTGTTTCGTTAATAGATGTTATATTATCGTGAAATGTTCCATGGATTCGTGGTTCAGTTTGGTTTTACGTAGTACATGACAGTGATATTCGTTATGCCTCGCAGCGGGGTTTGGAGACATAACGCATAACTACTCCATGAATCATAAGGTATATGCATGGGCAACATGCAAAATGGTATTGGTACGTGTACACATGCGAGATACGAGAATATGCGAAGCTGCAGTCGGTTGTGGAAGCCAGCGTAGGCTATAAAGGAATACGTTGAAATCGTCTCGGCTCATTTCCCTTCCACCCGAACCGCAAACTTTGCGAGGGGCTGTCGGTGCAAGCCGATGCAGAGACCGCCAATTGCATGGGCATTCGCGAGAACCAACCATGGATCTATTGGATCGTTCGTCCTTCGCTCCGCTCCTCCCAGCGGACGCCTTTGCCAACTTTTTATCGCTTCTTGCATATGCTTGCATACGACCTAATGAATTGTGCAACGACCGATTCGGACCCAACGCACCGAGAGCTGTATGCCAATGAGCCGTCGTACATTTTCCCCTGTCTTCGAATCGCGGCATCGAAAGCCGGAAAATTCAATTGTCCACGAGATGGCTTTCGTTGAAACGCTGGGTTTTCTTATTTTCGAAACGAAGCTTTGGGTCTTTGTTTTATTTTTTTGCTCTGTCATGGAGAAAGCTTCGTTTTGGGGGACATTTTTTTACAGATTTTCATGAAAACGTGTTTAGATTGTTCCAAAATGTCTAAAAATCACATTCGGAAAAAATGTCCGGTGTGTGTGCCCGCGTGTGTATGTATGCGTGTGACACTCGTTTAACGTTTACAACTTGAGAACGGCTTGAGATATCAAGCTGAAATTAATTACGCATTCAAAGGGTTCAAAGGCGCCTTGCTTGATTATTTTTTTCTAAAAATCCATGCAGTTCTTTTGGGTTTACGCGATTTTGCAATTCTTCAAAAATTGATTTGCGCCCTCTAGCTCGCGAAATTTTCGAGATATCGAGCTTGAATTCAGTACAATGTTGCAGTATTACAGGAAGATACATGGCACTCAATTTGAGCAAAATTCATGAAGTGCTTTTGTTTTTAGAAAATTTTGAAATTTGACAACAATCGAGGTTCGCTCTCGCGCAATTTTCGAGCTATCGGACTATAATTTGGTACAAAGTTGCATCATTATCGAAAGATGGTTCGTATTGAATTTGGGCGAAATCCATTGTGACGTTCCGATTTGATGGGTAGGTCTCGAAGTTCATACTCTCATTCGTCCGAAAACGTATATATATATGGGGCATTCCATGACAGATCGATCAGCTTCTGGCGGTCATTTTTTAGATCGTTTTCATAATTTTTTATTCGGAAGTACTCATCGAAATAAGCGAGCCCAATTTTTTTCAGATTTTAAAAAATTATATTTTTTGAGATTTTTTTTTGATAAAAAAAAAAGAAAATCTTTTTTTAAAAAATTTTTTTTTTAAATGACCGCCAGTAGTTGATCGATCTGTCATGGAACGCCCCATATATATAGTGGCGTAGCTCGTTGTACCGCGTGAAACGGTTATTTTCTACGCCGCTATATCTATATATACTTTTTCGGACTGATGAGAGTCCGAACTTCGAGACCTACCCATAAAATCCGCTCGTAAATCTATCGAGTCCGGAACAAATATATGGACAGGTCCATATCGAATCTAAAAAATTGAAAATCGCATTAAATCGCATAGGTCTCGAAGTTCAGACTCTTATCAATCCGAAACCGTATATATAGATATAGTGACGTAGAAAATAACCATTTTCACGCGGTACAACGAGCTACGCCACTATATCTATACATACGTTTTCGGACGAATGAGAGAATAAACTTCGAGACCTACCCATTAAAAAGCGAACTCGAATTTTTTTCTGGCTCATCCCATCGAACGAGGAGTCGTTTAATAGGTTTCTTTAAATGCAATAAAGAATGTGCTGCGAGCTTTTTATTTGAATCCTTCAGTTTCGAGATATTCGCTTTCGAATTCATCGCCGGAGTGTCCCCCCCCCCCCTTGGCTAATTTCTAAACTATCGAATCCAAAAATCAGAAGAAATTAGAGAACGTAGCTTTGAATTAGTATATTCGATCAAAATTATAACGAACACTGTAGCAAAAATAGTTTATGAAAAATTAAAAAACAACCCTTTTTCCTCCTCTGATTTCATGAATCTTGTCGAATTTTTTTAAGCACTTTAAAGTAATTATCAAAGCCCCAGACGCAGAGTGACCCACATTACAGAGATAAGGCGCCGAAAACTAGATCACGGACTAGGGTTTGGAATAAAAACCGAGGAAAATTACAAGAAAACCTTCGAACTCCCGTCTCGAACGTTTCTGTCGGACGATGTAACAATCATCGCCGTTATTGTGTGGCAAATTATAACTTCTCTCTCGTTCTGTTTATTTTTTATTCGGTAATGTTATTTTCATGTCACAATAAGTTTTTGTAGGATATCGTTACGTCGTTGAATGAGTCAAGTACCGAAACTTTGGGCGCTAATGATTGCGCAAATGTTTTTCTTCGCTCGGAATCGCTGTTCTGTATTTCCCATAAATTATCGATTTTTTTTGTAATCCATTTGTTTCATAATTCATTTTATTGTCGAAAAAAATTACAAGTCGACGATGACTATCGGAAAAATAATAAATACAATCGGACTAACAATTCGTAAAATAACAAGATTACAACAATCGGAAATCAAATCGCTTTAACGATATTTTCTTACTGTGATTGTGACAACGATGGATTATTGATCTGAAATTGATTGAATTTCGGTAGATAAATCATCGCAATTTCGATTCAGACGTAAGGGTTCGATTTTACGAGCGTTAAATCGTTTTAAGCCGATTTTATAATTCGTTTCAAATCTTATTTTCCCGCCTTCGACGAACGGATTAGGGTGGATTTCCATACGAGAATTCGTTCGACGAACCTAAGCTGGATTCGTCGACATTTGGAAACTGGAAAAAAAGATCCACGTGTATCGAAAACCATTCGAAAGAAGCAGTGACATGTGATGACATGTTCATTTGAAATAACCACCGTCCGAATGTTTTGTTGTTATTCCGTATAAAAAATTGTTCGATTCATCGCTTTATCAATGTTGCCCCAACCTCGGATAATTCTGATTTACATTTAACGTTGTTTTGAGGTTAAACCGAACGAAAAACGATTGGAAACCGACGAGAAAATTAATAAGAAAAAAAACGAAATTTTGTAATTTTGTCAATTGTGACGAGAAAATAAAAATTGCTGGTGAATCGAGTTGAACGTTTCTGTGCCTTTTTTAAGAAAAAACGTAAAGCAAGAACCGACAATAATGGCGGTAAGTGATTTAGTTGTTTTTCGGTAAATTATGTTTTTATTCTAATAAATAATCATATATTTATTAGAATTGTGAACCGATTTACTGGGAATTTTTTTTTCAAGCATAAATTTTATTATTCTTGAATGTTTATTCATTGATTTCAGTTTTCCTTAATTTATTTTGTTATCTACAGGCCGAGAAGAAGAGCGGTAAAGTAGGGACGAGAGGAGCGAAGCAAATAGTCGAAGAGAATGTAGCGACGTTGAATTTTTACAGAAACATGGTTTTTTTGGCCATAGGAATTTATCTTACTCTCATGATGGTTTTCTTCCAATTTAATGCGCTAGAGATTGTAAGTATCGCGGTATATATAAAAAAATCACTTTTTTCTTACTCATCTATCGGCCCTTGAAATTCCTGAGGTTTTTTTCAAGCTCCTGAAAATTTGATTTTTCTCCAAAAGAAAAAAAGTGAAAATTTTGTTTTTTTTAACCTAGGCGATATGGAATTTTATTTTGTTCATGATTTTGTTGCCGTTACAGACCTTAACGATATTATCCGGACTTGCGTATCTCGGAAGTTATCAATTTATGATGTATATGGCTCGAGCGAAATACGGTGAAACGGGCCAATTGATAGATTCGGGAGTCGACTTGAACATGGAGGGTGGTATAGCGGAGTAAGTCCAGAATGTATAAATATTTTATTTCGTCGTAGAAAAAACTTTATTTTCTGGAAGTTTTTTCTGTTATTGCAATGCATTTGCAGCTCGATATGTCCTCCAGGATGCAATAAAATATGAAATATAAAATTCTAAAATATAAAATATAAAATATAAAATATAAAATATAAAATATAAAATATAAAATATAAAATATAAAATATAAAATATAAAATATAAAATATAAAATATAAAATATAAAATATAAAATATAAAATATAAAATATAAAATATAAAATATAAAATATAAAATATAAAATATAAAATATAAAATATAAAATATAAAATATAAAATATAAAATATAAAATATAAAATATAAAATATAAAATATAAAATATAAAATATAAAATATAAAATATAAAATATAAAATATAAAATATAAAATATAAAATATAAAATATAAAATATAAAATATAAAATATAAAATATTGCAAAAAACTTTTATTTATGCAGCAAAATATTTCAATGCTTTTAATCTTTCCAGGCATTTCAAAGATCTCATTATTCTCACATCAGGAGTTCAAGTTGCGTCTTTAGCATCAAATTACTTTTGGCTTTTGTGGCTTTTGGTAAGAACCTTTCGACCATATCACTCTCTTACTAAATAATTCAGTGAAAATGATGGAAAATTTCGAACGCAGGCACCGGTGAGGGCTCTTTGGATGCTTTGGGCCAAACTCTTGGCCCCTTGGTTCTTCTCCGCTCCTCAAGAACAACCCGAAATGGACGAGAAGAAACAGCGAAAATTAGAAAGAAAGATGGCCAAACGTCATTGAACTCTCGACGATCGAATTCCAAACGGCTCCTTGTACATAAAATAAAGCCCGATGGAAATCTTTCGATCTATCGGAGCTTCGTAAATTGTTATTTATTTTCTATGCACGATTCCGTGCACGACTTATTCTTCCGGTTTTCTTATCTTTCGCCACTCGTCAAACCCCCGATTATCTCCAAACAATAATTTATTCAAACGTACCAAGTACGTGTTAAATCGCAAATCGCATTTGTCACCATTTTATACTCCGTTAAAAAATAATACTCCATTGTTACAGAAACATCGTATAAAATTAATCGCCGATTCCTCGTTGCTGAAAAACCCATCGAATCAGCATTTTTCTGCACCTCTACAAATGCTATAACAACATTTTCATCATGGAACGAAAAAAAAAAAAAAAATGTCTCCGGTAACATAAAGAATTTTTCGTAATTACCAAACCTCACCCTTCGCCCGTCAACCCTCCGAATGATTCAATTATTATTTATTTCCAAAATTTATTCGAATAAATCCGCGTACGAGCTACCGATGCGTCCAAAAACATCGCATTTTCCTCAAAATTCCATTTTTCCGGCGATCCATCGTTCCATTCTCCCATCGCCCTGCCAGATATAACCAAGAAAAATCGCATCACATCCGGTCCGCGGCAATCCTGCGCGTAAGCAATCCCACGAACGAACGCGCACGTAACCAACCACGTGTGCTATGATTCGAATCAGCACAGCGGTGGAAAACGTTTGCGTCTATCGAAGAAAAGCTCGGAGACTCGCACCGAACTATTCGAAATCGTGTGCGATCGTCAGGAAGCCGCGAGCGCAAAGGTTGAGGTCTCGCCTTCTCAAAGACAAACGTGTACACGTATATATTTATTTTTTTTTGTCATCGTGTCGTAAGCACGGTTTTTCATTCGAACGATATCGTCGGGGGAACGCGCGTTGCTCGCGGAATTATCCTTAGAATGAACGAGTTCGTTTTATCCGACAATCGCGGTTTTTTTTTTTTTTTTTTTTTTTTTTACGCGCTCCATCGCTATAAAGTGACAAAACCGCGACGAGAAAACGTCTTTACGGTGAAATGACTCCGAGGCTCGCGTTACTGTGCGTTTGCTTGCAACTGTTGTCGCTCGTCGCGGTGAGCAATGGTTCGCGAAAAGATGCCAAAGATGTTTACAAAGTTAAAAACACGAAGAGTGACGAATCTTTGATAAACCCGAAAATCGTGGAATCAAAAATTGAAAACGACAATTTTGAGAATGAAATTGCGAGGCTTGCGAAAACTTCGAAACCGGAAGTTGAGGATCGATACGAGTGGCGGGGTTTGGAATCCGTTTGGCCGAATTTTCCTTTACTTCCGGTTGCGTACGCGACCTCGTCTTCGATGCCCGATGGTTCGTGCAAGAGACAAGCTCGGCGTTACTTGGAACATTTGAACAATGAGACTTTATGGGCCATGCAGAGTAAGTTATGGTTCATGTTTATTTAATCAAATTGAAGACGATTTATCTTTATTGAGCGGATAATTATTGAGACGATGATTCTTTGATTAAGGGGGTGCATCTGTGTAGATTGCCGGAAAAGTAGGTGAATTTTGGGAATTATTATGGTATATATGGAAATATATACAGGGTGAGGCGCTAACCGTTGCCACCTTAAATATCTCTGTAATTGTCGACTTCGCGAAAAAATTTTCCACACAAGAAACGTACGGTGCAAAAGGAATCATCAAATGCGACAATTTTTTTTTTCATCTCAGTGGAGGCGCTGACGCACAGTAAAGGTCACCTCCACTTTTTTCAAATGGTACGGTACATTTTTTTGTTCAACCATCTTGTAGAGCATCGCAAACTACATAAGAAACATTGGGGGGGGGGGGGGGGGGTCAGAGTCGTTCAAGGTCATTTGAGATCAAAAAGTGACATTAACTTTACTTTTATGTGAAATGAACTTTATTTACAGGGGTTGTTCAAAGTGATTGCCATTTGAATCAATGCAGTATTGCAGACTCCTTATCATCGATTGTGTAAAATTTCTGATCACTTCGGCACGTATCGAATCACATATGTTCGAACAATTCTCTCGCGCATATCATCAGGCGTAGTCGGACGTTCTTTATAAACAAGATCTTTCAATTATCCCCACAAGAAAGAAGAAACATGTGTCTTCGAGAAACATTAGGTCCGTTATTGGAAGAAATACCTTTAGAAACAAGGAACAGAATGTGGTGTCGACACGATGGGGGTCCGACACATTTTTCGCTGATAGCTAGAAACGAGTTGCCACAGAGATTTCCAAATCGTTGGATTGGACGCGGAGGAGCTGCATCGTGGCCGGCTCGTTCGCCAGACTTGACGCCTCTGGATTTTTTCTTGTGGTGACACTTGAAAGATCTTGTTTATAAAAAACGTCTAACAACGCCTGATGATATGCGAGAGAGAATTATTCGATCGTGTGATTCGATAATTGCCGAAGTGATTTTTACACAATACGTGATAAGAAGTATGCAATACTGCATTGTTTCCAATGGCAATTACTTTGAACACCATCTGTGAATAAAGTTAATTTCACATAAAAATAAAGTTAATGCCACTTTTTGATCTTAAATGACCTTGAACGACTCTGACCCCCCAATGTTTCTTATGTAATTTCCGATGCTCCACAAGATGGTTGAATGGAAAATGCACCGTACCATTTTAAAAAGTGGAGGTGACCTTTACTGTACATCAACGCCTGGACTGAGATGAAAAAAAATTGTCGCATTTCATGACCCGCTTTTGCACCGTACATTTCTTGTTTGGAAATTTTTTTCGTGAAGTCGATAATTATAGAAATATTTAAGGTGGCAACAGTTAGTGCCTTACCCTGTATAGTGAGCGCTGTTATTCTCGCCGGCGTAAAACAACTTTGTCGTCGGCACGGTTTGCGGTTCCCACTTTTTCTCGCAGTCGGTTGGTCTGAAACACAAAATTTTGAGAAGATTCTTAAAGTGTAACGTCTTGAGCTGTTCGGCACGTAGGTTTTTTTTTTTTTTTTTTTCACAAAATGGCGCTTGATTGAAATTGAAATTCACTTTTTAACCTCGATTTACGACCTTTTTTGGTTGATAAAAAATGAATAAATTAGTTTTAAAAAAAATCCTACGTGCTGAACTTCATTACTTAACCGTGCATATTGTGTCAAAATTTCAAAGAAATCGGTCAATTCGTTATCTAAAAAAAAGTGGGAACCGACTTTGAAGGGCGTGTTTCGAGATAAACGCGCTTGAAGTTTGGGAACTCGCTATCTATTTTTATTAAAAATCGTCAACATACCTCAATGTATATACTTTCGAATAAAACCAACTTGAATTCAATCGGACGAATAGTTTTTGAGATAATAATTCCCAAAATTCACCTACTTTTCCGGCAATCTACACAGATGTTTCCCCTTAAGAAGTTTCGAAGGTAATCCAAAATCTTTGGGCTAGTGATTTTAGAGTGGTTTCTCGTGAGAGTTGATTGGTGGTTTTGAAGTTCAACGAAACATTTTTTAGAAATAATCAAAGGAAAATTTAAGAAATGTTTGATTCAAGTTGAGTCACTACAGTTTCCCGTCAGGGCCGAATCTCACTTGTGGCTGTTGAATATTGGTTTTTTTTGTATATAAAAAATGACGTCTCTTTTTTTTCGGAAATTGAATTTTGGATAAATTAAAGAATCAATGAATAATTATTATTTTACTACACTCTTTTTTTTTTTAATTCGGACTTTGGATAAATTAAAGAATAAAGAACTAATAATTATTTTACTACACTCGCGTTTTTTTTTTTTTTTTTTTGAATTTTGCATAAATTAAATAATGAATAATTGATGATTATTTAACTACACTTTCGTTTTTTTAATTTTAATTGTTTTTTAAATTTAAAAGTTTTTTAATTGAATAATGAATAACTAATGATTATTTAACTACAGGCCAATTCTCACGATTATTTTCTCCTCAACACAGAAAACATCTTCCTCTTTTAGTCCGACATATCCGTCACCATTTAATCAAGGCAAACCGGAGATTTTTTTTCTCGTTTTTTCTTGCATTTGACACTCGGAAACACATTAATAAACAGCTTGAGGCGAGAGATCCATATTTATACGACGTTTTTATTTCTTTTTTCTAAGAACTTGACGGAAACTCGTGCGTGCGAGATACGTAAATTCTTTCCATTAACGATCATCGGCGTTGACGCCGCGCGAAAAGAATAATTATACATGCATTAAAACAATTCAGTATCGTAGCAACCGTTAATTCTCACCTGTTTCGACAAATCCGTTAAACCACCGAAAAAAAAAAACGATGAGCCATCGTTTCACCGACTCTGTGATCGAATGAATAACTTGACCCAGTTTTGACCCCTTCTTAAAATTTGCCAGTCATTCATCAACAATGATACAGTACAAGATACTTTTTTCTCGGATGAGATAGGTTGTTCGGACAGGATCGGGTGTTTGTCTGAATTGTTAATTCGAAACGATGATCAATCGAAGTAAGAGATTCAAAAAATTCCACTGTATTCGCAGAAATAAAGAATTCCACTTTATTCCGGCTTAGAATGGAAATACTGATGACCAGGATGTGGTACTGATTAAAATGCACTAAACGACACACACATTTTACAATATTCTATTTATTTTTCTTAATGAGGATTTTAACGCAGCACTATACGAGTTTTACCGAATCACGGACGGGAAAAAATTCAAACGAAACAAAACATTAAAGTAGAATAATGTATTCCAATGTAACGACGATCATTGATGTCATTGATGGAACCTCGATTTACACACAGGAAATACAGTTCTCGATGAATAGTACAAGCTTGACTCGACGGACGCTTCGAATTATATAAATATATAAGTTTATGCACATGTGAGAGCGGTTGGATGTTAGTCATCCGGGAATGATGAAAGTTACGTGTTTACTCGCCTCATTGACACGGACTATTCTTGCGAGCGCTTGGAAGACGACGCACACATTTACCTCGCACTGCCGTAATCATCGGGAAAAAATTATGGTTTACATTCGATACGAATTTTGATGCAAAAAAAAAAATACTTCGAATCATGTTTTTCTCTATTTCGAAGACGATACAGGAGATTATGAATGACGATGCTCAATTAATTACGATGCGCGAAGATTCTCTGATTGATTGATTTACTCCGATATCGGTTTCGATGGTTTTTCTTTTTGGAAAAAGAATTTTTAGTCATAAACGCTATTAATTCCCGATTTTCATAGATTCCTCTTTTTATGCTCGAATTTCCAATCGAGGGAATCTGATCGCATTTGATTCTATCGAACAAGTATTTTCAATTAAACACGAGTGGAAATCGGATCAAAAGACGACTGAACTTGAAAATTACACTCGCGATCAAAATACGACGTATAAGTTGGTCCCGCAAACGATCGGCGTTACCTCGTGTATTTTCGAGCTCAATTTTTCGAAAAACAAATCCTAATCGCACGATAAAACGACGAACGAATCACCAGACATTCCTTGCGGTCTGCCAGGCCTTGAAGCATGAAAATATAATTGAATCAATCAATTTTTTTAATTTTTATTCCGCCAGTGTACGACGCCTCGGCCAAGTATCCAGATGGAATACTTAGCGGGAGAAAAGGGTATCTCGGTGACTTCGATCTTTGTTACCGCCTTAAGGTCACTCTGCCTAGTCATGACGCAGGCGACCCTGCGGCCGATGAAGAAATCGCTGGAAGATATTGCCTCGTCGAAATCCGATACGAGAAACAAGGATTACCACCCGTCAATGCGTCCGCGCCTTATGAGCTGGAATTTAATCCATACGAATCCGTGTGGGAAGCTATCAGAGTTTGTGAACATTGGACTCGTATAAAAAAAACTAGAAGAACAAAAAAAAAAAAAAAACAACTACAAAAACAATCGTTAATCGATGTTTATAGAATGTTAATTGATTCATTGTAACTTCCCAGGAAAAAGGTGATTTCAGAAGAGTGAAAAGATACATCTTGGAGATGGCATTGTGCGTACCGGAAGTCTGCACAGTGGGCGACATCGAAGCGGCTCTGCAAGAGCCCTTTGAACGAATAGGGATCGAACAAAATGTTAATTTTAATGTTTCCATTAAGCCGGAGTTTAGTCAGTCCAAGAAGGATGCTGCGGAATTTTCATTGGGCGCCAAAGTATATTGGTAAATTAATTTTTCGATTATAATATCGATATTTCACAGCTCGGGACGATGGACGTTTTTAACGAGGAAAATGGCGGATTGCAATGATGTTTTTTCAACGATAATGTTCGCGTAGACAGCGTAAAAATGGGTAAATTGAGGAATTATTATCTCAAAAACTGTTTGTTCGATTTGAACCAGGTTTGTTTCATTCGAAAGTATATATGTTGAGGTATGCTGAGACATTTTTTTATAAATATGTATTGACTGGGAGCGCTTGTTTCAGACGAACCGACATTTTTTTCGCCGGCCATGACAGCAGCGCTACCAGTCGATATATATCGATAAATAAATTTCTCAACATACCTTAACATGTGTACTTTCCGATAAAACGAACCTGGCTAAAATCGAACGAATAGTTTTCGAGATAATAATTCCCAAAATTCGCCTATTTCTTCCGCTTAATACTCGGACGTTCCTTCTCAGTTAATTCATTTAGTTCAATACTGCCAAGAAAATTCGAAACGAATTCCCCATTTTCATGCGAAAATGATGCCAGTCGTTGATAAAAGCTAATCAGGCGAGTTTAATCACATTCGCTTCTGAGGTAAACAGAGAAAGCGCGTGCAATAACTCACTCATCGAATCCGACAACGAAACTCATCACTCAATGACAATCGTCGCGAGAACGAGATTATTCATCGATCAGTGCCACGATTCAAGTCCTCGCGTCCCGCGTCATACCTGCAAAATAACGCTCGCGTGTATTGCGTCACATGGCTACGCACACACAACGTTAGCGTATTAACTCATTATTTATCGGCATGACGATTCAATAAGTGCGACACGTGGCAAATACGACTTTGTAATTCATTTGTATGAAAATCATAACATTTTCTTGCGTCTCTTTTTCTTCTACTTTTTGTCCATAAAATTGCACGATGTCGCTCCGACAACGAAAAAATGTAGACATTTTTTGTCCGAAAACAATAAGGGGCATTCCATGACAGATCGATCAACTTCCGGCGGTCATTTTTTAGATCGTTTTCATAATTTTTTATTCGAAAGTACTCATCGAAATAAACGAGCCCAGTTTTTTTCAGATTTAAAAAAAAATATATTTTTTGAGATTTTTTTTTTTAAATAAAAAAAAAAGAATGCCCGTTTTTTTTCGCCTGAAAAAATTCACAGAATTGTTATGAATTATAAGAAAATTTTCAAACGCTATTGCAGGATGGAGCTTCCAAAACTATCGGAGAAAAAAAATCAAAATCAAAAAATTGTATACGTGAGAAATGCAGCACCAATATCCACACCCACCATTCGCCACATTTGTTGGCGAATTTTTTTGATTTTTATTTTTTTTCTGGGGTAGTTTTGAAAGCTCCATCTTGCAATAGCGTTTGAAAATTTCCTTATAATTCATAAGAATTTTGTGAATTTTTTCAGCCGAAAAAAAACGGACATTCTTTTTTTTATTTCAAAAAAAAAATCTCGTCAAATATATTTTTTTTTAATTTGAAAAAAATTGGGCTCGCTTTTTTCGATGAGTACTTTCGAATAAAAAATTATGAAAACGATCTAAAAAATGCCAGTAGTTGATCGATCCGTCATGGAATGCCCCATAAGTATTTATTGCCATATGTTTTTGCACGACGTTGTATCGGAAAATAGTAAAAAAATTGTAACAGTTCGTGCAAATTTTTATTTTCATTTTTTTTTTTTTTTAATTTTATTTCCAGCTCAGTACTCGTCGGTCTGGTTTCACTCGTCGTATTCGGCACTTGGTACGATCTTTCTTTGAAAGAATGTACGGAAAAACATGGTTCAAGCGTGAACGATTTTTTGCTGTGTTTTTCGGCGCGGCGTAATTACAATAGTCTGACCGAACGTACAACGAGCTATCGGGGTCTCCAGACGATATTCGTCATACGTTTTTTCTACATGACTCTGGTGATACTTGGACACAGAATGGTTCAATGGTGGGCCGCTCCGGTCGTCAATAGAACATACATGGAACAGGTAATACGTAATACATCGAACAACAACGTTTTCATTGATCGCGAAGAAAAATAATTCGCCGTTTGGAATGCAAAAAAACAACCTTATAGATCGTTTGAACATTTAAAAAAAAATATTGACACCGCTGTTGGAACGTAACGACTATTAAGAATTATTAAAACCAAAAAAATTACTAAATAATTATTAATGTACCAACAACAATCAATGTGAATTATTTGTGTACCAATGAATTTTTTATTTGGACTTAAAAAAAGGAAGAGGTTCTCAATTCGAGGTGAGTTGGTTCGAGAATTGTGAACTGATGCGAATGATTTTTTTTTTATTGAATAGGCAATATCTCGAGAATGGTCTTATTTATTCATTTATTTATTTAAAAATAAAATAAAACTTGGCACGTGGGTGCAGTTCCAATGATTACCACTTAAAATTGAAAAATAAGATTAATTTTGTACAAAGAACAATGAGAATCGACTCCAAAACTTCGCCCACGTGCACAAAGTTTAACTGAACAGTTGAAAGTAATATTTTTCATTGCTTTGAAGGAAAGAGAATAAAAGGACGATATACCGAATTATTGTTACTTAAATATTTAAGTCGATTAAATATTTTACCGACTTAACTATTCAAGTTTTAATAATTCTTTCTTTTCTTCAGAGTAATGAAAAATATTATTTCCACCTTTTTTTAGTTGAAACTTGTACATAGTCTTGAAGTCGGTTTTTATTTTTTTGTATAAATTAATGTAGAAAATTTAATTCTTATCAGTTTATTTATCATCAATCGATTTCGCGGGAATTCTTCATTTCCCCGGATCTCACGATTTCCGATTGATCATCGCTGCTCGTTAGTAACTGAAAATTATCATTACAGCTGACCGAGACCAAATTAGGCATGTTAGTTCTCGCCGGACAAGTACTCGTTGATGCTTTTTTCGCAATCAGTGGCCTGTTGGCTTCCTACGGTCTTTTGGAACAACTTGACAAGACGAAAAAACTTAATTTCTTCGCAGCGATATTGATACGATTTTTGAGGTTTGAGATAAATTAATTAATACCGTTAGTTCGCAACGGGGGTCGCGGGTGACCCCTCGATCGGTGCATTCGTCACATTTTCATTGGTTCACATGTTTATATCGTTCGAAAAAATGATTTCTTCCGCAATACAACGGTTGATCTTCATTCCAGGATACTTGATAAAGGTTTTAATATTTTTTCGTGCACTTGACATTACTTCCCAAGGCGTTGAGACGCGTATGACCCCCGTTGCCGCCCAAAGACGCCAAAAAACGACTAAGCTTTATTACGCAGAATAATGACTCAAAGAAATGTTTTATATTGCTACCAGATTGACGCCGGTATACGCGATAGTATTGTTCTTCAATATGTTGGTGCTGCCTCACATAGGCACGGGGCCTTATTGGGAGTGGAAGGTCGGTCTGGAACGCGACACTTGTTCCAATAATTGGTGGGCCAATCTTCTCTATGTAAACAATTATGTTAAGCCGGAAAAAATCGTGAGTTTGACAAATTTACATATTTATAATAGTTCGAATAATGAAAATTATTCGAAACTCAGCAATTTCTTATTTTTTTACGTTAATTTTTTCAATTTATCGTTGTATCATTTCTTTATTTATTGTTTTTTTTATTTTATTTTTTTCCAGTGCATGTTCCAAACGTGGCATTTATCGGTTGACTTTCAACTCTTCATTTTGGGATTGTTAGTCATTTACGCGTTTTGGCGTATGCCGCGAAAATTGGGATATTTCTTTCTGTGTTCGATCATTGTTGGTGGATGCATCATACCATTTGTCAACACGTACTGCTACGACGTACAACCGATATTCAAAGGGCTACTCATGTGAGTAAAGCACAAGATTCTTGGCAAATGCCACTCGAAGACTTATGATATTCTTCTGAACCAAAGAAATATTGTCCCAATAATATTATCAATTCATAATATATTTTTTAATATTATTATATATTTTCTCCGAGAAATAACGAAATGTTGTGACTATTTTAGGCATTCATATTCAGTTTGATAGACATTCCGGTTCAAATAGTGACCGCAAGCATTCTGACAGGCAATTTGAATTTTCTCTCCTCGTTCAAGCCGAATCTATCGAATTAAAAATTCGTAGACTATTCGTAATCTGACGAAATAAAACATTCGTATGTTCGAAAATACGAAATTACAAATTTACGCTGTACAAATAATTTACCTTAATTTTATTCGATTTATATTGGAATTTTGAGAAATTTAATGTATCTTTGAAAAATTTTCTTTGCCATTGTACGAAGAGAGTTTATCAAATCCACTTTATTTCAGGTATAGAGAACTCCGAGACATAGCGTATTTTTCGGAACACTACGTAAAGACGCACGAGCGGATACCGGCGTATTTTATCGGAGTCCTCGTCGGTGCTGTGATATACGACCACAAAAAAAATCCTTGGCGATTGAACAAAGTTCGTATGTCGTAGAAGAAAATTCTTGTGGACGACACAGCGATAGAAATTGATTCGACAAAACAAAAAAACTTGTCAAAACTTTCGATTAACGTTAATTTAATTATAATTAATTAACTGTTCGTTAACTCAGGTTATCTCACATATCTCGTTCGTTCTGTTCGGTTTGGTGTTCTGCTTGGGACCGGTATTGAGCTCTCAACAATTCTACGACCCAAATCAAAATCCGAAAGGTTTGCCAGCGGCTCTTCACGCTAGTCTCCACCGGCCTATATTCGCCATTTCATGTTGCGCCTTAATCTTGCTATGCACCGTCGGAAGAGGACTGAGTTATGTTTCAACCGATTTATAATCTCTTTTTTTTTTTATTCCTTCGCCATTTTCACAATTCTTTCAATGTTAAAAAAAAATGTTTCTTTCAGAATTCTACTATAATATGCTGACGCCGGATTGGGCTCAACCCTACTCGAGATTAAGTTACGGGGCTTATCTCGTGCACTCTGCGCATCAATTATGGAATATCGGCATAATAAGATCCTCGCAACAATTCGAAATTTTTCAAACAGTAATGCAATTATATTCGTCATAAAAAAAATTAAAAAAAAAAAAAAAACGTTTTACTATAAACTAGGGTATGAAAGTTTGATTTCCTTGCAGTTTTGGACTTACGTACCAGACACAGTGTACACCTACTTTCTGGCTCTTCTACTCTGCCTAGTTGTCGAAGGACCCTTCCGAAAGATTGAAAAACGTTTCATTACGAAAAGACAAATTAAAGAACCGTCCGACGAGTAAGTTTTAAAGTTGAAACTTTCTTCGTGCCACGAACGTTATGTCAGGAAAACAATTTTATTTTATTCTTATTCTTTGTTAGTTCCAGCATGACCACGGAGACCAAGAAAACAAACTAGTCCGATCAATTGATCAGTTATGAATAAATCATACTTGTAGTAAATTATGTTAAATGAATAATAAATTATTGCCATTTCAAATATGTATATATTGGGAGTTGGAATTAATTTGTAGCGTTTTTTTAATCGAAAGAAATTGTTTATTTTCTATGAAAGTTAAAAATTAGATTATTCTAACTATCGTCTATTGCTAGCTACCACTTTTTTCCATCTTTTGGGTTGGATATGAATACCACGTCGGAAGAACGCCTCGACTGCAGATGCGATTCACGAAACAATGACCAATTTTTTGCAATCTTCATGATAAGTAAGCTTTAGCTTGGACAGGCCTTAAGTCATCGATCCGAACAAGTGATATTGAGAAGGAGCAATGTCAGGCGTAGATGGCGGGTAGGGTCTTCTCATTTGAGCATTTCCAAGTATGTTTTGAAAGGTTTTGCAACATCCGGACGGGCATTGTTGTGCCGCAAAATGACTTTGTTGTGTCTTTTGAAGTGTTCCCGCCATTTTTCCTTCAATGCACGGCTCAATCACAGTAATTGTAGTCAGTAGTGATCCCCAGTGATGGTTTCATTTGGTTTGAGGAGCCCACATTAAACTGCACTCTTTTAATCCCACCGAATAGAAAATGAGCTTGGATCCATGGATATTTGGCTTTGTCGTTGATGTTGAGGTCTAGCTGGGCTTAACTCATGACTTTCTGCGTTTGGGATGATCACAATGGATCCGCTTTTTATCGCCAGTGACAATTCGTTGCAAATCCTTTCCTGTTCTGCCGTTGAAGCAGCTGTTCACAGGTAAAAAAACGCCTTTCGACTTCCCGTTTGTTTTAATTTGTATGGGACCCAGTTTCCTTGCTTTTAGACAATTCCCATGGCATCGATGCGTTTTCCCACCGTTGAAAAGTCAACGCTCAACGATTCAGACAATTCTCGAAGTGTTTGACACGGATCTTTATCGAGCAATTTCCCCAATTCGTCATCCTCCAACGTTTTAAGCTGTCCAGGTCGTTCCTTGTCTTTCAAGTCGAAATCACCGCGTTTGAAGCGTGCAAGCCACTTCCGACACGGTTACGCTCGGCCGGAGCATGGACGCCGTAAACTTCCACTAAAATACGATGGCTTTTGGCAGCACTTTTGTTCATGTGAAAGTAATCGAGTAAAACTCCCCGCAAGAACAATTTATCCGGAACAAAGTTCGACATAATCGATAAAGTACAAAATGCTGTTATCACGCTTCAACCAAAATGACATATACGGAAACTGACACCTAATGTCAGCTGTTTTCCGAAAAATATTTGGCGCGGGAAATAAATGAAGAATGTACTACTTACGCCATCTCGGGTAAAACGCCACGAATCAACTCCAATTCCTGAAATATGTATTTTTCTACATGCTTAGTAGTTGCGCGGATAGAGAAATAACCATACAGCAAAACCGTAAAAGAAATACGGAATTAATAGAACGCAGCCGATAGCTCAAGCACGAGGTAATCACAGAAATGAAAGGTTATGTTTATCACCTGTGCTTGCATTACTTCAGTTCTGGTGGCGCTCTACTTGTGGCGTTCTCGAGAAACATAAAAACTTATTTTGCCGAGCTTACCCCACCACCGGAAATTTGGAGGAATTTGAACGCCTGTATATGACTTTTCGCTCCAGACCAGAGTTTTTTGCCGGCTTGTTATTATATCTATAGATTATTCTTCATCTATGAATTAAAGAGAGAGGCTTAGAACACGTATAGTCTCTTGTTTCTATCGCGATTACATTTTTTCTCGCAGCATTATCGGTCCATATTAGTTCGTATCGTTAAACAGCGCTAGCGCCACGCGTGGTCGAGGCGGAGACTACGACTTTTATCCCGCGAAAACTAGACGGCCTGCAGTTCTATATATATTTTTTATTTTCTCTGACTTGGCTCACTATCCGGCGAAGCGCAGCAAAGCGTTGAGTGACAATCGACGTCTCATTGCGACAACTGTTTCCAAAAAAATAAAGAAAAAAAAACAAAACAATTCCAGTGTTTACAGCCTGTTTGCAGCCTTCGTTGGGGTGAGTAAACCTTGTCTGCTATGAATCTTATCGTAACTTGACTTGATTTTTTTTTTCATTCTTGTTTATCAAGTTGACACGAAGAAAATACAATATTTTTGACGCAAACGAGAGGAACGAGATCGCTTGCGTTCGTATGATTGTTTCGGAGCAATGGGAATAAAACGAAACATATTTCAGCGATTTTGTTTGAGCGTTTTTTTTTTAATTTTTCATCTTTACTAATGTATTATCGAACGATCGTTGTCTCGCATTGTTGCAAGAAATGTATATGAATGTTTTTCGTTACAGAAAAATGGCTGATAACTTTGGCAGCAATCCTTCGCCCGGATTCTCTCAAGTCGAAGAACCTAAGAGCGCTGGACAGCCGCTCGCCGATTTTCTTTTGCAGCTCGAAGATTACACTCCCACCGTACGGTGAAATTGTTCTTTCAAAATTATTATTATTATTATCATGAACATTATTAAAATTTTGTATCATAAGGTCCGAAGAATGCGTAGATTTTTTCAACAACAAAATTATGATTCGCAGGTACCTGACGCCATAAGCGAACATTATTTGCACACAGCAGGATTTAACACGACGGATCCGAGAGTGTGAGTAAAAATCGAATTATCTTAGCCAAAACAATCGGGATACCAGAAAATTATTATAATTTTTTGTTTTATTTCAAACTTGCGCAGAGTGAGGCTCGTGTCGCTAGCGGCTCAGAAATTCATCTCCGAGATTGCCAACGACGCCCTCCAGCACTGCAAGACGAGAAGCGCCAATCAAAACACGAAAGCCAAGGGAAAAGATCGTCGTTACACGCTGACCATGGAAGATCTGACCCCCGCAGTCGCGGAATACGGAATAGTCGTCAAAAAGCCTCATTACTTTGTATAAAAAAATATTTCTATATTCCGAATCGGTAACAATCACGAGCCTTTTTCATTTTTCCAAAGAGATAGTTCAGTTTCAGCGGCTGTCTTCCCCTATCAGCCGTGCCAAACATCTTGTTCGGTACAATGGCGACGATGTTATAAAAAAAATAACTGTACAAAAACAAATTTGCAACAAGATTTTACAAAAATTTCGTCTCACGAAGCCAATCGTGCGATGAGAAATTTCTTATCACCCCAAAATATTGTTCAACATAAGGCAGAAAAATATCTAGAACCAGAAATTTTTTTCCAATGCCCTCTCCACTCCCCCCCCCCCCCGTTCACCATTAAAATCAATCAAACCATAAATGTGATAATATATGAAAAATAAAAAAATAAATTGAACGAAAGAATTTTCCTCGCAAGTTTCCGTTGAATTACCGATAATTCTCGAGTAAAGAAACGAAAGAAAAAAAAAAAGAAAAAAAACGTTTACGTGGTCAAAACGCGCCCTCTCGAGCGGCGTTCGAGTCTCAAACTAGTGATTTTCATTGGCCAACGAGACGTGGGTTCGTGTACGCATGCGTTTTGTCACAAAGAAAAAAAAAAGAAAAGAAAACCCATCGGCCATATTGGTGTGTTGTATTGTTCGCTCAGTAATTCCGAAGTAAAATAAGGTATTTGACTAACGATTGTAGACATTATAAGAATCATCGGTAGTCAATTAATCGCACGTCCGGCTGAAGCTCGATTAATCACTGTCCGATAGTCTCCTCGGGCTGGCATTGACTGACAATAACGATGACGAAAAATGTTTGGTTAATGTTGCCACCTTGGCTTGATCGGGAAAGCTACCCTCGTTGGGGATAAAAAAAAAAAAAGAAAAAAAAAAAAGACGTCATAAATAAAATCTCGAATATATTGTTGATATCGTTGGGGCGTGTGGTCGACGGTTGAACAACCGCGTGTCGCAGATCTCGTCGATTGCAACCACGTTGATGCTGACGAGACGCGTTCTCCGTCGTTAGGATAAGAAAAAAAAAAAAGATCTTTGTCGTGTACAGTCTGTTGCCTCCGCTCTCGGCATTTTCTTTATCTCGTTCCGCGCAACGAGCTCACATCGCTTCGTAACTCATTCGCTGCACATTGTCTCAAGACTAATTCGTATTTATTTCAATTTTTTTCCATTTTCCTCTTTTCTTCCCAAGGTTTTATATCCGAAGGTCGCGCATGGTCGTCGCTTATATTATGCAACTTAATTTATTTTTTGCACGACTGCACCAGCAACCGCTGTTATTATTTTGGTCTACTTTGTTTGGGAGAGTTTGATGGTTTTTTTTGCGGATGGCGGAGACGATGAAATTATTTTTGTCTCCGTCGTAGCTGTAACTGCGAGACTCGTTAGTTAGTTCGTGGGAACTAGATTATCGAGCGAATGGGATTGCGCCGTAAATTGGAAGACCGTTGCGATAAATTACAGACCGCCCTGCGCATCTCGAGTCGTACTTTGCTTTTGAACAGCTTTGACTTTGGAAGCGGCATGAAATTAACTCGCAGCGTCTTTATTGGCCGGAACAATGAACAATTATCTTTCCATATTCATGAAACAACGATCAGCGATGGAGACGTTGAATCTTCTAAAATTTAAATATTTCCTATTTCAGCAGAAAGCTCAGCATGACGGATTCTATGAAGTTTGGTCCGGAGTGGTAAGTTACGCATTCTCAACCAAAATAATTTTTTTTCAAAAATATTTCTATTATTTTTGGGTCAACGAAGGATAAAAAGAGTTGACGGGAATTTTTTTTCCATTCTGTAAACAAACATGTTTTGTAAAAGCAATTTGACAATGTTCGTAGGTTGCGCAATCTGTCGGGAGACAGTTGTAGCAGCGGCGCCGGCGGCGGAGGGATGACAAACCTAATTACTCCTCGTTACCAACTGGCGGAGCATAGATACGGACGCGAGGAGATGCTCGCTCTGTTCGATCGCAATTGCAAACCTCCCGAACAACTGCCCGGCCTCCAGACCATTTTCGTCGAGAAAACTCAACTTCCACTGGCGCTCATACCTATGACAGACGAGGAAACGGTGAATTCTCTTATCAGTTACACTAAACATCTCCGACGATTCATTAATTTCTTTCTATTTTCACCAAAATATTGTACGAGTCGATGATACCAAGCCGAAGTTAACATCAGAATTTACATTGCTTCAATTCTCAAACTAAAATGATTCATATCCTGGTATAGATTAAAAAATGTTTCCAGTACTATTCCTTTGTCGAATGACAATACAAAGAAAAAAAAAAGAAAAGCTCCATGCAAAAGAGAAAAAAAAAACAAATTCCGACCATTCTTCAATTCGTAAACTTGGCGACTGACAAATTGCCCTTTTTTTTTTCCATCGCAAAACTACGATTCGCAAACTCCCCAAAGTCAATGGAAAGAGAAACAACCCCAATTCCGTTCACAAACATCCGCATATGAATTAATTAATTTGCCGTTATTCCCTGCATCGTTTAAAAAAATTCATCCGAGCAATTTTCGCGGTCTGCGATACCGTGATCTCGGTTTACCGACGAGATTGTATAATGAATGTTATTGCCGCCACCGATGTGCCATCTGTCTGTTTTACGCTTAGTTGTTGCGTCTTATATTGGAAAGTGTGTCATGCCATCTGAGTCTAAAAATAAACCCGACTCTGGAGCCCTTCTGCCAGACGTTGTGGCGTTAGTCAGTCTATTTCATCGTCCTTTCGAGTCGAGAGATACATTCTTGATCTCCGCTTCAAAGGAAAAAAAATACATATATACATTTAAAAAATAAAAATAAAACAAAAAAAAAACAAAGAACGTGCGCGATAATGGCAGACGTCGATTTTCTCTTGTACGACAATTTCGGCAATTTCGTAAGTTTTTCCACAATCGGACTTTCAAATTGCCAATCGCTTCATCGCTCGAAACGTTCTCAAGATGCGTCTAATTTTCTCTGCAGTGTCAGTTTATTTTTGCCTATGCGTCTAAAATTATTTATAGATAATCCAAGACGATTGCTAGAAAAGGAATTTACGATCGTGCGCTTATCGAAATATTTTCGCGTCGAATTTGAATCGAATTTTGTTTTTATTTCCTTGCTTTTCATTTTTTTTTCTCACGAATCGCAGCGGCTGTGGAACGGTGGAATAGCTAGTCTGACCGGTGGTGGACGAGGAAGAGGCGGAAGCGTTGATCGCGGTGGTCGCATGAGAGGTGGACGGGGGCTGCTGTATTCCTATTACCCGCGTGGAATCGGTTACGATGATTCCGGGGATGGGAATCGGATCGAGTCACAGTCCTACCAGGTACGAAAACCATCGTTGTTTCCTTTCCAAGATTTTCTTCGTCCTCTCGTGTTCTTCAACCCTTCACCGTCACCTTGGCAAACGTGACGTCAGTTTTTAAAACCGATTGCGACCGAACTATCCGTCCTTGGTGGTTAAAAAAATCACACAACGCGCTTCGAACATTCCGGAAGATGTACGAAGAGTTTATTCGGAAGAAATTAAACGGCAACGTGTTAGAAAAAAATGCATAAAGAGATGAAAACGGAACGCCTGCCGTCGGTTGATGGCGGGTGGATTTCACTCGGTGCAACGACGAAGGGTTGATGAATGAAATAATTAACGCTAATTTCGTGAAATCAATTTGAGCGTTTGGTCAAATCGGTTATTGGATTTTTTTGTTGAGTTAGAGTATAATATAAGTATATAATATGATAATAATAATAATAATAATAGTATATAGTATAAATATAAGAATATAATATAATGATGATAACAATAGTACATAATATAATAATAATAATTATAGTATATAATATAATAATAATAATAATTATAGTATATAATATAACAATAATAATAATTATAGTATATAATACAATAATAATAATGATAATAATAATAGTATATAATATAAATATAAAAACAATCCAATATAATATAATATAATAATAATAATAGTATATAGTATAAATATAAGAATAATAATATATAATATAATAATAATAGTATATAATATAATAATATTAATAATAGTATATAGTATAAATATAAGAATAATAATATATAATATAATAATAATAATAGTATATAGTATAAATATAAGAATAATAATATATAATATAATAATAATAGTAATAGTATATAATATAATAATATTAATAATAGCATATAATATAATAATAATAGTAATAGTATATAATATAATAATATTAATAATAGCATATAATATAATAATATTAATAATATAATAATAATAATAGTATATAATATAATAATATTAATAATAGTATATAATATAATAATAATAATGATTGTATATAATATAATAATAATAATAATAGTATATAATATAATAATAATCATAATAATAGTATATGATATAAATACAAGTGTATAATGCAATAACAAGTTGATTGTAGAGTAATAATCGTTGAGCGTTGGAAAGCTAATGATTCGTGATTTTCAGGGACGAGGCAGGCCGTTCGATAGATCACAGAGCGAGCGTGGCTGGTCAGAACGAAACGGAATTCCAGATCCGGGCGAGTGGAACGGTTCGACGAGCCCCCGAAAGGAGATGAGCAGAGGAACGAGCGGGAGTTCGTTGATGGAGGGCAATTGGCGAAGACAGCGTAGCACCGGTGAGGACGAGGAAGGTTGGCGCGTCGCTTCTCAAAGCCGCGGAGAAAAATGGGGTAAGGTCGAACGCACGTTGAAAAATTAAAAAAAATAATTAAAAACCTCGAATGGCGAGAGTCAGGAACTTTCGACGATATTTTCGTGATCTTGATGGGTTTTTTCAGTCAGAGGCAGTTGGCGGGATGGTGGCGGCTCGGACAGAGCCAGATTGGAAAGAGCCGACGGCGAAGGTGAAGATAATATTCGAGGCGGCGGAAGCGGACGTTGGGATCCCAGGGTCAGTCACAGATCATCTCACGAATCGTCTCAACATCATCCAACTCGAACTTCACGCACCTGGGAACCCAATCATCACGACATCCATGACAATCTGCCTGAATGGTAATTTTACGCTATAACGTTTCCGTCTCGTTTGTCGCAAACGAACTTTTTTAAGAGGATGGACTACGGTACGAAGGTGACTCGCGCTCGTTGCGGGGCGAGAGAGAAGGAGAGAACGTTTGTAGTCCATCGTCTTAAGAGCTCACGGGAGTTTTGGAGGTCTTGAAAACAATTTTTCTACATTTTTTTGTTGTTGATATAGTAGAAGATTTGATTTGTTTGAACCGTTGAGGATGTAAAAGAGGAACATTTGAACGATGTTTTGTAAAATTTTCATCGAAATTTTTTGAAAATTCAGTGGGCTTTGTGTGAAATCAAAAAAACCAAATATTTTCTGTTAGTAGGTAAGCATAAGCTCGTGATTGAACGAAAGATTTTTATTAAATTTGAAATTTGAATTGTTGGCAGAATTGTATGAAAAAAAAAGTATAATTTTAGGTGAAATCTACGCCTAACACCGCGTATTGCCTTGTAAAAATAAGTCGTGAGTCGAAAAATAAAAATTACCTTCGTTCGATCACCGGTCAATCATATCTAGAAGAAGTGTGCTAAATTTCAATAACGTCGGTGCATTAGATTCAAGGCAATCGCGTCGATCATCTTAAAAAATAGAGTTTTCAGAAATACGATAAACTGGCGACGTTCTCGGTCGGCCGAAAACAATGAGACGAACTTTGCACGGACTTTCTTTCCCCCAGAATTTTCTCCCATTGACTTAAAACTCAGCCACCATATTCTCGACTTATCGCACTATGAGATCACAAAAAAAACTTTAAAATGAATTTTTAAAAATTTCCAAGCCCACGTAAGCTCTCAATAACTCTCTATTATTTCATTTCATATCAAAATATTCCTCTACTTCCGTTATATCTCTCGATCAAAAAAATTTCGTAAACGAAAACCGAACTTCAACACTTTCAGGGCGACCGAGAATCCAAGCGAAAGCGGCGGAAGTTTCGACGCCTCGGGTGCATTTCACGGCGGAATGTATTCGGACGATGACGAAGATGGAATCGTGAGTGCCGGTGGTGCCCACGAGATGAGAACGCGACGGGTTTCGGAGGGTAACGCGACGACGAATAACGCAAAAACGAGTAATAAACCTTTGCCCTACAGCAATAGCGTTAATCAGGGTCAAACTGGGATTCGTCACACGAGCGCAACAATTTCGAGTACGTCCAACAGAGAACGACCAAAATCGCTTCATCCGTTCGAGGACAAAGAAACGACGATCGAACAGGAACGTCGTAGCGTAACACCGACGAAAACATCGTCGATTCAACAATCCGTCAAATCATCGTCGCCATTGGCCGGTGGACCACCGAGAAAGGTTCAAAGTTCGGCGAATATCGTTAATAAATCAAACGAAAACAATCCAACGATGGTTCAAGGTCCTCAACGTTCGAAATCGTTCGTCGAACAACCGCAAAGAAAATTGTCGATAAAAACGAAATTGTCGAGTCACGAAACGGTGAGTCAAAAAACTGCTATGCCACCGGAATCGCGTAACGTCGGGAGTGCGGAAACTCCGTCGATTCCGGTACAAAAACCGGACGATGATTTCGATCGAATGAAGGAAGAAGCCGATATGCTCGTGGCTAAATTAATGGCGGACGAGGAGAGTCATCGGGAAGAAACCACGAATGTTTCAACACCCGCAACGACGAATCACGTGACCTCCATGCCCGGTCAGGTTAACCAGGAAAAATGGTTCTATCGTGATCCTCAGGGTGAGGTTCAAGGACCTTTTCTCGCCAACGAAATGACCGAATGGTGCAAAGCCGGTTATTTCACCGCCGGTCTCATGGTTCGAAGAACCTGCGACGAGAGATACACGACCCTCGGCGATCTCATGAAAATGTGCGGCGGTCGCGTGCCTTTTGCTCCCGGACCAACCATTCCGCCTCTCAAAGTGAGTCTGAATTAACGTTATGAATGTAGCGAAACGTTGATTCGATATGAAAAAAGCATATTTTCGATAATTTTTTTTTAGGGACGCAGTTGATATACATTTAGTTTTGTAATAACTACTCGATGAAGTAACGTTTGAAGGATATTCTGTAAAATTTTCATTAACTTTTATGAACAAATGAACCATTGACGGCGAATCTCCGCGGACGTCTCAAAAATAAAGTTTCATTGCGGTGCTTCTCATAACTCATCATTGGGTTATCTGAGATCGAAAATCTAAAATGATTTCATTAGATGATAAGTTTCTGCAGGTAACAACGTCGAGTTTTTTCATTTTTTTTTATTCCAACGTATTTTAAAATGGCAACACTTTCAATTTTTTTAATGAAAAATCAGTATTTTGACTTCTAAGCTCTGTGAAAAATTGAAAAATCAATTTTTTAAAAAATACCCGACGTTGTTACCTGCAGAAACTTATTATCCAATAAAATCATTTTGGTTTTTTGATCTCAGATAATACAGTAATAAATTATGAGGGGTACCGCAATAAAACTTGTTTTTTTAGACATCCGCGAAGATTCACCGTCAATGGTTCGTTTGTTCATAAAAGTTAATAAAAATTTTACACAATATTCTTCAAATGTTACTACATCAAGTAGTCATTATAGAAATAAATGTATATCAACCGTCCCGTCAAAAAAAAATTATCAAAAATATGCTTTTTTTCACAGCGAAATAACCTTTCCCCCCACCCTCCACCCTTAATTAATTTCCGTTACCAATTAAACGAAACGAATGTTTATTCCTCAGTTGGCGGAGCAACTACCGATACCAAACGTCGTTCCCAACACCATACCAGCTGGGTTACCTGGCAGTGCCTTACCCAAAGCAACATTGGAAAATCCTCTTCTTCTGCTGCAGTATCAACAAATGCGATTGATGCAGAATCAACAACTGCTTCTGAGACAGCTCAAAGCCACGGCGGTAGCCAAACTCTCGCAGTCCGAACGTTGGGCGACCATGAGCCTGTCCGAACAGAACAGAATGATCGCCTCGTTGGTCACGCAAGATCCGGAAATGCGTGAATTATCGATGGCGGGCGCTCATCCGTTCGCTCCTCTTCTCGCGCCACCGCCGACCAATCCTGTCATGCAGCTGTTCAATCAGATGCAGCAGGTAAAACTTCCGACGAAGTCTGATAAGGTTTTCACTCGAGGTTTTTATTTTTAATCGCGAATATGTGCAAATTTTTTCTTTCTTTTTTTTTTTTTTTTTTTTTTTTGGCAGGCCAAAACGCAGGCTGACAATCATCTTCCACCGAATCCTCATCAAGCGCCTCCCGTTCATCCTGCAAACGTCGATCCTATTCAACAGCTGATTCAACAGATGGGCGGAATTCAAAATTTACCGACACCAACGCAGACCAATTTGAATCCTCAATTATCGGTACCTCAACCATCGCAGGACGACAATCCTATTAAATCGTTGCTCAGACAACTAAACGCCAACGTCAATGGACATCCCCAAGCACATCCCATGGAATCCGTTTGGCCACAACCACCGCCTCAGATGAATCCGCAGTTTACCGCTCCGAACTGGATGGCTCAGGTACTTTTGATTTTTTTTTTCAAATCTTTTTGGTTGCTTGATAAATTTCCCGACGTTTTTGGGTGTTATTTTTATCGCAATTTTCTGATTAATTGGGTGAAGTATGTATACGTGTTCGCGGGTAGTTTTCTTGCTTTACAAACCTGTTGGCTTTAGTTAGTCGCATTTATTTGCATTCAATCAATTTTCAGGCTTTTTAAATGGAAGTTTTCCAGGAGCCAAAAAAATTATAATTTCAAAGTTGAACTTGGCGAATCGATATTGAGCGGTCCTCGGAGCTGTAGCATCAAGTCTATGCGCGTTAGAAAAAACAATTAACCGCGAACGAAAGCGCGAAATAGAGAAGATGTGGGAAATTAATTTTTTTTTTTTTTTTGTATCCTGGAACTTTTATTTCAAAAGCTTGAACATCGATTAATATCAATCAATACGAGAAATTGAAGCAGATATGTTTGTAAATGAAGAAAAGAAAATGCGAATGCATATATCTATACTTTACCTATCAAATTACAAAATTGGGAGAAAATAATGAAATACAAAAACGCCAGAAATTTGTTACACAATATAATATATTTTTTTTCATTTTTTTTTTTTTTTTTTGCAAAAATGGAAATGTATTTACGTGAAAAATATTGTGAAAAGGTCGGTCCGGTACCTTCAATGCCGCCGGGTCAGATGCCCAACTCATTGTGGGACCTACATACTAAGGAAATGAAGACTGAACAACAAATATTAGTGAGTAAATGCTCTTTTGAAAACGCCAACGACGGAATTTTCACGAATAATCGTTGCTGATGTTAACGAATAATTTTAGGAGGAGCAGAATATTAGGGTACAGGAGGATAGGCAGAAGGAAGAACTCAGGAAACAAGAAGAATTGCAACGCCAGGCGGCGGGTGAGAACGCGAAGAGAAAGTTGGAGGAAGAGCAGGCTCGACAGGTGGAGGAGGCGAAACGCAAGGAGGAGGACAAGAAACGAAAGGAGGAGGAGAAGAGACGAAAGGAGGAGGAGAGGCGCAAGCAGGACGAGGAGCTTAGAAAGAAGGAGGAGAAGAAGCGCAAGGAGGATGAGAAGAAACGCGAGGAGAAGCGTAAGATCGACGAGGAGAACAACAGGAAGAAACAGGAGGAGGAGAAGAAGAAGAAGGACGAGCTTAAAAAACAGGAAGAGAAGCTCAAAAAGGAGGAGGAGAAACGGAAGAAGTTGGAGGAAGAGCAGAAGCGGCTAGAGGAAGAACGACTCAAGTAAGGAATCTCATTCGTCAAATTTGAAAAAAAAATAAAATAAATTTATTAATTAACAATATTAATTAATCAATTTATTTATTTATTATCGATTCAATTGATTGACTTTTATCATCGATAAAATGCGTTATAAATGGATCATTCACTCTGAGAAAAAGCAATTAAATTATTTTTTATCATATTATTCCGAATTATAGTGATTTAATTAATTTTGAATATTGTATGAATTTATTTATTTATTTTTTTTTAAATTTATTCATTCATTTATTCATTTATTCATTTATTCATTTATTCATTTATTCATTTATTCATTTATTCATTTATTCATTTATTCATTTATTCATTTATTCATTTATTCATTTATTCATTTATTCATTTATTCATTTATTCATTTATTCATTTATTCATTTATTCATTTATTCATTTATTCATTTATTCATTTATTCATTTATTCATTTATTCATTTGTTCATTTGTTCATTTGTTCATTTGTTCATTTGTTCATTTGTTCATTTGTTCATTTGTTCATTTGTTCATTTATTCATTTATTCATTTATTCATTTATTCATTTATTCATTTATTCATTTATTCATTTATTCATTTATTCATTTATTCATTTATTCATTTATTCATTTATTCATTCATTCATTTATTCATTTATTCATTCATTCGTTTATTCATTTATTTATTTATTCGTTGCAGGAAAGAGGAAGAAGCTCGATCGAAGCTCGAAGCTGAAGAACAAGCTCGCCGAGCGGAACAGAGACGCCGCGAGGCCGAAGCCCTGAAGAAGCTCCAAGAGCGCAGCAAGGCACCTTGGGCTCAAGCGCCTCAAGCGCCTCCGCCATCCACTCACACTTCCCTCGCCGAAATTCAGAGGCTCGAGCGCGAAAAGAAAGCCGTAAGTATTGCACGTAACGTTAAATCGATGGCTATACGAATATCTTCGTCAGAATATCCGAAAATCCCGACGTTTGCACAGGAGATGCAACGTTTCCAGCAGATGATGAATCAGCAGATGGAACAACGAAAAGCCGCCGAAGCCGCTCAAGAAGCTTCCGCGCTTGATTCCTCGAAGCGTTTGCAATTCAAGTGGGCGGAAAAAGCCACACCGACCTCCAAACAACCGCAGGTCAAGAGTCTGGCGCAAATTCAGCAGGAGGAGCAGGAACGCATCGCCAAGATGAAGGTATCGATAACTAACTTTTGTTTACGATTTAATTTATAAAAATCGTTAAATGTCGTTCGATCTGTCGGCTCGTAATCGATTGATCGAGCGAAGCGCAGGCAACGTTAATTATTTGCAAAAAGAACACCAGAAAATAGTACATCGTGTATCGAGGGCGGAAAGTAGTCGATTTCGCCGAGTGTGAAGTTGCCACCCGAGGGGGAATCGTCTTCCGCCCGTGGTGTACACCGTACTTTTTGTCCTACCCTTGTTGAAAACAAGGCGTTTCAGGCCGGTGAAGGTCCCTTGACTGGATCAAATGCAACCTTTGATTTTGGCTGAACAAGGAGGAAAGGAAACGTGCGATTTTTTATTTTCTCGGAAAATTTATTTAGTATTCTCTTCTCAAATAAAATAAAAGGATTTTTTACGGTGACGTAAATTTAAATAACAATCATACACTCGGATCTTTTCCGCCCGGCAGTGGCGGGCGGAAAAGAACTTTACCGCCCGTTGGCGGATCGGGCTGGAAACGGATACTTTTCGCCGGTAGCACATCGCGAAAAACAACGATGCACCGATCGGATTAAGAATTTAGCTGAAAAATCAATCAGGTCTGACATTTCCGAAGCTTCGTACAAAAGTAATAAAATTAATCGACAACAGCTAAAATCAAAACGATTACTCAGAACGTTTCGTCGCGAGATCGAGGAAAGATTCAACGCTGTAGAACGTCATGTTGTTCGTTAAAAAATGTATCATAGTCATTTTTAAATCGTGGTTTTTAATTATCGAATCTCGCAGCAGCAGGAAAAAGAACGTCAGGAAAAAGCGAATCAGAAAGAATCCGCGATTGCGATGCAAAACGCTGGAATTTGGGGAACGGCTTCGCAATCGTTGAATTGGGCCAGTACAGCGAATTCGGGCAGCCAAGCGTGGGCCGGAAGCGCCGGAAGCGGCGGTTTCTGGGACGAGCCGGCGCCATCGAAACCCGCGATTGTCGCGAAGCAACAATCCTCGAAGAATTCCGCAATCGCTGCCAAACCCGCGATCGCAAATCCCGTCCAACAGCAGCAGCAGCAGCAGCAGCAACAACAACAGCAACAACAACAACCACAATCGCAGAATAACAACAAAGCGACGAAGAGCAAAAACAAGAAAGAGGAGGAACTCGTGAAAAAATTGTTCGAGAACAATACTGCCAAAGCGGATGACTTTACCCAATGGTGCAACAGAACTTTGGGAGGAATCCAAGCATCTGTGGACAGTGAGTTGAAGATGTTTGTTCTTTAAGGGGGGGGGGGGGGGGGGGGTAAGGTTAATTCGGCGAAGAAGAAGCATGTTTTTAAGATTTTTTTTCTAGCGATACGGATGGTGTAAATTTATTCAATCAATTTCTATATAATGATACAACATTTAAACAATATTTTACTAAATTTTCATTTCAAAATATTGAAAATTGAGCGGGTGACAGTGAATCTCCGGAGGGGCTTCGAAAAAAAGTTGCTTTGCGGTTTTCATCATAACTCGCGAAAGAATCATTTGAAACAAAAAAATCAAAATGCATTCGTTAAAGGAGATGTTTCTCGAGGTAATCAGGAAAGGATTTTTTTTTAAATTTGATTTTTGATTTTTTCGTAGCACTTGGAAGGGGAAAAACCGATTTTCGCTATAAAAATCAGCTAATTTCTTGCTGTACAATTAATAATTATAAAAAAAAAAAAAAAAACTTTCGACAATACCTGGTGAATTCTGTGAAGAAGTAGTGTGCAAAATTTTGAAACGATTGATCCAGTAGATTTTGCGTTATCGTGAACACGGACTTTTTCGAGGTGCCTCTGTAGATTCACTGTCACCCGCTTAATTTTTAATATTTTGGAATGAAAATTTAGGAAAATATTGTTTAAATGTATTATTATATGGAAATTGATTGAATGAATTTACATTATTTCCATTAAAAATGGAAAACAAGGCACATTTTTCAGTGAAAAATCATCAGAACGAAAATTGACAAATCAATTGTGTCACTGCCTTTCTTTCAAGGCTTTATTCACATATACGTTTCAATATTAGCATTCAATCGAAATTATAACGAACATCGTAGCAAAAATATTAAATGAAAAATTTAGCTCTATCGCTTTATCTCTCGTTCTAGTACCAACGTTCGTTGGATTTCTGCGTGACATCGAGTCGCCGTACGAGGTGAAGGAGTACGTTCGCATGTATCTTGGGGATAGCAAACAGTGCACGGAATTTGCGAAGCAATTTCTCGAAAAGCGTAGCAAGTGGCGATCGGCCCAACGCCCACAGGCCGAGGCTGACGATCTTTGCAAACCCGCCCCCGCTGTCAATCCAAACGCTCCCACGGAATTCCAAGAGGTCAAGGTAAATTAATTTCTCTTGATTGTTTCTTTGAACTTTTTGTTTATTTTTTTTTTTTTTTTTTTTTTTGTAATTATGCAGAAAGTGGACGCCGACGGATTTCTTTGGAATTGAAATATGTTATAAAGGACACTTTTCTGAGTAATTTTGTACGTATATGTTGGGCGCGGAAACCGAGTCTTCGTATGGTTATGGGTGGTTGAAAGTTTCTGACATGACTTCCGAAATTCAATAGATTGTTGATATTTATTATTATTATTATTATTATTATTATTATTATTATTATTATTATTATTATTATTTCTATCATTATTATTGATATAGTTATATAGATATTATTTATTATTATTATTATTTATTTATTTAGGTTATTTACGTTATTTATTTATTGAGGTTATTCGGGTATAATTTCCGATTACCGAATAATCTAAATAAATAAATAACCTAAATAAATATATGAAAAAAAAATAATAATAATTGAAAATGCAATAAAAGAAATTTAAATTTCATTGAAAAAATTTTTTTTTTTTTTCAACAACCTTGAAACACGATAAAAAATGGTTTTCGCGCCCTAAGCCCACACACAAAGTTGATTAAAAACACCTCCGGAATCACATACTTTCCAGAGAAATCGATGTGGCACTTTCTGCATAATTATCCTTTCTTTTTTTTGTCTAATACGCATCTGTTCATTCTTCTCCGTTTACACGATAATTAAAAAATCGCGTTATCGTCTCGCAGGGCAAATCGAAGAAGCCAAAGAAAGGCAAGATGTTCAAAGTCGACAACAGAATCCTCGGTTTCAGCGTAACCGCGGCAACGGATCGCATAAACGTCGGCGATCGTGATTACGGCGAAGGCGTTTGAAGCCTCTGATTACAGGCGTTGAACGGTTCAAGAAAGTAAACGCGAATGCTATAAAGCTTGTCAAACGGTTCGTTATTTATTTATTATCATTTCTATTGTTTGTCTTTTCTTTTTTTTTTTTTTTTAACTCCTTATTCCGAGTTGTCACGTTGGTTTGAACCCAGCTGTGTCGGAATAATCCTCTAACTCAAAGAATCTTCTATGAAAATTACGATGGAGGAATCTGGAAAATTCTACACACGCTAATTGATTGCGTTTCGATTCCGATCAACTACAGGGCAACTCGGTAAACTTGAAAAAGAGCAACAGAGAGTAAGAGAGAACGAGAAAGTGTGTGTGTGTGTGTGTGAGAGAGAGAGAAAAAGCGAAAGACGCACTCACGCGCATGTTTTACGTGGCGACCAAGTGTTCCTCGTTTACTTGGAAGCTGTATTTTTTCCATTTTTCAAACTTGTAATGTAAATACGATTCGAACGAGGACATTCGGAATCATTCGATGTCAAATTATCAATGACTAGTTTAAGACGTTCTGTATCGAAGAGTTTTTAAATGCTGTTACTTTCGATGCGTGTACCCCAAGATAAACAATAGCAAATGAAAAAAAAAAAATCGACGATGGAGACGTAAAAAAAAAAAAAAAAAAAGCAAGAGAAGAAAGTGTAAAGAAAAAAAATAACAATGGAAAAAAAAAATGAATCGGGAGGATCTGCTGCAAGCGGAATTATTCTTAAACCGCGATTACAATGGCACGTTCACATTCGTTGATTGTTCTTGGCAAATATAAAACGCAGAGTAATAATGTTCAACGCTAGATCGTTATTGAAAACCTGGCTTCTGAAATCCGATCATGAAATTCCCCCCTAAAAAAAAAAAAAAAAAAACATTGAATACACGAACGTTCGGACTTGAGAGTCGAAAGTTATCGAAAAATCGTTCGTACACGAAATAATACGTCTAATTGTGGAACAATCGTATTCCATCGAATCGTGTACGTCCGATAATCGACAACTTTTAACGTTCACGAGTTTAAATCCTATGATTGTTACATCATAATCATCACATCATCACATTATTGTTGTCATCATCATAATTATTATTATTATTATTTTTTTTTTTTTCATAAACGTTTGATGTTTCTCCGTCAATTTATTTTATGCGCGATAAAAAAACAATTCGGAAATTAACAAGACGTCAAGTCGTTTAGATATAATTCTTCTGCAAGATTCTAGACGTAACAGTGAAGTTTTTTTTTTTTTTTTCAATCGTTTGCATAATATTCTAGCGACAGTATTTCCTCCCCCGTCTTTTTCCTCTCCGCGCATTTTCCACGAGCAAACGTTCGTTTCGCGATGGACGAATTTTCTCAGCGCGAATTTTTTTGCCCCGTAATCGTCGACGAGACGTTTTTATCGTACTTTCCTGTAATATTTTACAATCGAAACGTCAACATTGGAAGCGTTTTTCACACGAAACGCTCGTTATTCGATCGTATTTCAAACCCATGAGAATCTGAAAGTGGTAAGCAATGCTCAAGTACACGAAGAATTAGTAAAAAAAAAACAAACAACAAAAATAATGAAGCAGCATCGTTATTAATTCGATAACGTTGCGGTGGTTTGTTAATCTCCCGATTAAACGACTTTCGCGAGAATTTAGAGCGATCAGCCGTCGTTTAACGAGGTCATGATCGTCGCCCGTACTTTGAGATTGATTTTAACGCAAATTTAAAAAAATTAAAAAAATAAGAAAAAAAGATATTTAAAATTAAAAAAAAAAAAAAAAAAAAAAACATTTTGCCTGCATTTGACTTAGCGTAGCCGATAGTGTCGAAATGCTCTTGACGGAGCGTTCACACGTTCCGCATTATCGGAACGGAACGTTCGAAATGTTGCAAAGGTTGTTATTAAACAAGAGTCAGTCGCGCTTGCTTCAAGAACGAATCCTTTATGGGTTATCTTGGAGGAAAAGCGCGTTTTCTCTTGACTGAAAGATTTATGTATAAATAGATAAATGTATAAATAATACAGTGATGATCGATCGAGCGGGATAAATGATTGATATTGTGTATAATTACTATCATAATTATTGTATCTAACTTACAACACGATAAAATAAACATTATTATATTTTCGATCTGGTTTTATCGATTTATTTTGTTCGAATTAGTTGTTTAATCGGCGTTTATTTATTTCTTTTTTTTGTTTTTCTTCTTTTATTTACGTCTACAAAAATCGGGGTTTGGGGAATTTGTTTTTGTTCTATTTTATTTTTGTACATTTTTATACATGGATGAAGAATTGTCGAGTTGTAGTTCGACGTTGCTGTTTCAGGGTCGAAAGATCGTTCGTAAGATTCGATTTTTCGCACTGGTGAATATTTATCGATGAATTGCAAATTGGCAGACATTTTTTTGTGGATTACGTTCGGAATTTTTACGATTTCACCTGCCAATTTGCATTGTTCCGGTGCGAATACACGCGGGCACGTTGGAATGTCTCGAAGTGTGGAAAACATCGTTCGTTCGTCGAAACAAGAACGGGAATTGTTCGTTGATAAATAGCGGTTCGAGATGGCAAAATCGCATAATCTTAGTCAGTATGGATGCGGTTTCGCACGTCTTATCTCTTCTCGGAGGACAAAAAATCCAGCTTATACATATGTACAGGAGCGGCTGTGATCGTGCCGTTACGACGAACATTCAGGACTCGTCCTTTTTTCCGTCCTCGCGTCAGGCTCGCTTTGGCAGTGAACGTAATCTTTCGCGATGTCGATATACTGAAAGATTCAATTAGAAAAAAAAAAAAACATTTAAAATTACAACAAATTCTTCGAACGAAAAAAAAATAAATGAATTTAGAAAAAATAAATAAAATTAATATAAATAAATACATAAATAAATAAATAAATAAATGAGTAAATAAATGAGTAAACAAGTAAATAAATAAATAAATAAATAAGTGAACAAGTAAATAAATAAATGAATAAATAAGTAAATAAATAAATAAATAAATAAATAAATGAGTAAACAAGTAAATAAATAAATAAATAAATAAATAAATAAATAAATAAATAAATAAATAAATAAATAAATAAATGAATAAATGAATAAATAAATAAATAAATAAATAAATAAATAAATAAATAAATGAGTAAAGAAATAAATAAATAAATGAGTGAAGTAAATAAATAAATGAATAAATAAGTAAATAAATAAATAAATAAATGAGTAAATAAATAAATAAATAAATATAAATTTCGATTATCCTACCTTTCTGGGCACAAAATATTCCAATATCTGCAAAACTATGTAGCACAGTGAGACCACAAGAAGATAAGGCAAAACTCCACTGGACACGTAACTCGCCAGTTGTTCTCCCAAATTTTTTTTCTCCTCTCTCTGCACGAGATTGTAAACAATTTCCGTTCTACGCGTGACGTCGAACCAATTGTAGAAGGAAACGATTCTATTGTGGACCTCGAGAGGGGAGATTATATTGCCGGCTTTGTAATCCGTTATAGCTCGATCGAGGCCTTCTATGAGAGCCGCCACTGTGGGTTCCACCAGGTAGATAAGCTCCGGCGGCAGTACTTCCGGAATTCCACCGACTCTCGTCGATACGACTTGCAAACTGCAGCAAGTTCATTTTTCATTGTCATATATTCATCGTGATTAAATTTTCTTTGTCATTGTGGGATTAAGGGGTTATATCTAGTCGTTTGGGTCGATATAGTGGATTTTTTTTTGCATTTATCGAAAGTACGTAATCGCAAGTACATTTTCTAAAAATTTCAAAACTATCTGAGCACTGGAATTTATATATTTTTTTCAAACGCGATTGTCTGTTTCATGTTTTTTTTTATTTCAACCGATTGATTTGATTCTTTCACGAGATTGTTCCTAATGATGTTAGCTAGTTCGCGAACGAAGAAATTTTCATTTGGACCAAAATTTTTATCTTTTTGGGGTGAAAAACCTAATTTTAGAAATCTCAAATCTCAAGTTTTACGACAACGGCGATAGTTGCTCCAAAATTGAACATTTTCTCATGAAAAAATGCATATAAGTGCCTCAATATATTTTGCAATTGATACTTTATAGTGCATTTCAATAAAATGACGTTAACCGGGCTTGAAAAATCGTTAATTTACCCGCAAACAATTAAATATAACTCGTTAATTTATCGCAAAGAAAAAAATTACCCGCAAGATGCAGCCTCGACGATGGCCATGCAGTAAGCCTCGGTCAAACTCGTGTTCAAAAAAATGTGACCTTTGTTCAGCACGTGTTTGACTTGGGAGTGCTCCAAGCTTCCGAGAAGCGTGACTCGGTGCTGCAGCAAGTTTCGTTCTCTTATCTCCTCGATTAGCCATCTCTTAGGCCCGTCGCCGCCTATCAAGAACTGTACGTTCTCGTATCTCGAACAAATTTCCGGTATTATGTGAGCCAATAGATCGACACCTTTGCGGTAGACCAATCTCGAAACCACGACTATCGTAACTGCCGTACAAGAAATTTTTTCGTTAATCTTCATCCCATTTTTATCATTTTTATCATTTTTATCGATTAATAAAACTTTTTCTATCGTTTTGACCAAGTATCAATAATTTGTTCAATGATTGTAAATAACTATTTGCATAGTTATTTGTAATTTATCTTTAATTGTTTGAACTATTTATATATTTGATATTAAATAAAATGATGTCAAAATTATTTTTTACATTGAAAAATTGGTTTTCGCTCGGTGCGTTGTAAATTTGATCTTTGGATGACGTACTGTGATTGTTTTTTCTCTTGGTAACATCCGGGGTGAAGAGCGCGGTGTCAACAGCGTTTGGAATTACGGAAACTCGATCTTTTCGAACCTTCGCTCGCAATACAGTATTTTCCTTTCCCGTGTGAGAGACGCAGATGCAATGATTGCAATCCGCCAGCGATATTTCCAGACATTTGTTCGTTAATACGGCGGACGCGTCGGCAAAGCCGAAGAGCGAGTGGTCCGTAAATACAGTCTGGAAGGAAACAAATCGACGGAATCTCGTCAGCTGGCTCGATAAACGAAAAACACTGTTGAATCGACATGGCGGATTAGCGATCTCACCTTTAAACCCATTAGCCTTCCGACCAGCATTCCCTCGTGGGCCAGAGCCGAAAATGCGGAATGTCCGTGAATTATTTCAATCTTTTCTCTGATAAAAATATATCTAATTAACGGAATGGAGCAAATCATCGTAGGAAGAACACACTGATTGTAGAATACTTTAATCGGCAAGTAGTAAACCTAAGAAATCAAAATTACATATTTAGATGGATTCTATGCAAAGAAAGATAAAAAAATGAATAGAAAAAATTTGATTTCCCACACAATTGTAGATACCTTTAGGCCGTTCGTCATGTAACGTATTCCCACTCGATCGCCGTACGAATGCGTGAGAATAACAACTTTGTGACCTCGTCCGATCAAACACTGCGACAGATTGAAAATGTGCTCCTCCACTCCACCCATGTTGGGATAAAAGAAATCGGAGACCATGCTAAAATTTTCATTACAACGTTCACAAAATTTCACGATATATCAACGCGTATAAAAATAAAATACAGACAAAATTGAGGTTATAACGATTGAAATGTTTTTCTTTAATACAGACAATATAAAAGTTAAATTTGTTGATAACATACCATATTCGAAACTTAGATTCTTCCATATTATTCGCATTCAATCGCGTGTTGCATTGTAATTGACATTTGAAACCCGAAGGCTCGCCCCTCGCACTCGTTTCAATCACCGCGCGCCATTTTTGTTCGAAGGATCCCTTGGCGTGTTCTTCCTTTCGCGAAAATAAATGCTTCCAACACTTCGCCGACGGAATTGTATCTCCAAACTATGATATTTTCTTCATTCGGTAACGAAAGAATTAATAATTATTCATTCGGTGGAAAGTTTGGAGGTTAGGTGGGGTGCGAGGAGCTTATTGTTGTTGCCAGCAGCCGACACAGCCGACGGTATGTAAAAGAGAAACATTGCGAAGAACTCTGACGTGCGTCGATATAAACTTCAGCTGTTCGTGCAGACGATGCTTTGATACGAGATACGGATTTGTGCAAGTGGTACGCGGCGACACCCAACGCTCCACCTCGGCAATTTCCTCGGACGGCAGCAGAGATAGAGAGAGAGAGAGAGAAATAGTGCGAGAGAGAGCGAGAGGGGGGGTTTGATATTACACACACGAGACACAACACAACAATCGCGAGATGTTTCATCGAAGATGTGGCGATCGTGTTAATTTAATAAATAACAACTGTACGGCCGAGAGAAATTTCTCGACATACGATTATGGGCGCGTGCTGAGCGCCGAACCGCTTAAGGATGACGAGATGTTCGAAATTCGCGTCGACAAGAAGGTGAACCCGTAGAATCATCCAACACCGCGGTCCAACCCCGTGCTCGAAGCATCTGTCAAATTTTTGTTATTTCCTCGCATTTTACCGTCAATTCTATCGTCAAACGTTCATTAATGTTCAAATAACTCGACACTATATATGTACATGTATATATTAGATCTACATACATATGCATAAATACATACACAATATATATATATATATATATGTATATACATGGCCGTTCGGTTGATCTCCATAGATATTTATAATTCGTTGCCGGAGCGTTCAATTTAGTGGTCCAGCGGGGAAACACTGCGACATTCGCTCCTTTGGTTTCCCCAAGCTTTGCTCATATTTATTGGAAAATTGCTGATTGCGGAAATTTGTGCATCTGTGGAAATTGTATTATTTTTTTTCCATTTAACAACGTTGCAAAGATTTGCCTTTGTATCGATCAAATATATTGGTTTTTATTTTAATGAAAGATCGTATCATGGAGCGGAAGCATAGAGATGGGTGTGACAACATGCGATCCGGAGACTATGGATTTGCCCGCTTGGGCCACGAACCTTCGAGCGGATTCCTGGCTGATGACAGGATCCGGGGTGGTACACGACTTGGATCCCATAACGGATGCGAGCTACGGAGCTGGATGCAGCTCGCTGGAGGAAGGAAATACTCTCGGCGTTATGAGAACGTCCAACGTGAGTCGCAACATTTTTTTTTTCTGAATTCACGGATGGGCATTAATTTGATAAACATTTATTAGGAATTCTTCAATTACTGAATTATTATTGATTATTATTGCTATTGAATATTGAAATCTATAGTAAAAAAACATCTCAGCCAAATTATCTATTCTTATTGAAGAAATGTGAAAGTTTTAATCGTACTATGATAATTAATCGCAGTTATTTGTTCAACAAAGTATTTCAAATACATTTTCATCAAACAAATGCCCATCCGTGGTCAGAATTCCTATGTTTGAAAACGATTATTTCATAAACAATCTCTAAATAGAGTTTTTCTTTACAACGATCGATAAATTTACATCAAAATTTGAACAAAGTTGTAAATTTTCGTGAATTTTCAGAACGAACTGGTATTTTTCATAAACGGAGAATCGCAGGGTGTAGCAGCGACGAATATGCCCCCGCGAATATTCGCGGTGGTGGACATGTACGGAAATTGCGTTCAGGTGACGATAACGAGACCGAGACGAGCTTCGGCGTCGAACGAACCGAAGAACGAGGTGGAAATAAACAATGATTTTCCTCTGGGCGAACCCTCGAATTCTTCCGCGACGAACGTCATTGCCAATTTAAACGTAAATCTAAACGTCAATATGAACGTCAATCTACCGAAAAATCCCAGTATCGCGGCGATACGAGAGGACAGACTGAGGTTTCACGAGAGAGTCGGTTCGCTCGTCAAACTATCGAACAATGCGAGAACCGCGGAAAGAAGACGACCCCTCGACGAATTTAACAACGGGGTGGTCATGACGCATCGTCAATTACGGGACAATGAGTTATTTGAGGTGATATTTCTTAAGAGTTATTTTATTGTTATTGATTGATCCAAAACTAATAGGGCGATCCAAATTATTGACGATGCAATCGATGGGTTCTGCTTTATATGAGAGCTGATCATATTTTGGTATGATTTGTTCGAGTAGTTTTTAAATTTGAAGAAAATATATAATCCAAAAACGAAATCTGTACTGGAGGATACAAATTTGCGAGCGAGTAACTAAGCAGCAATGATATATACCTATTATAATTAGTATAATATATATATATTATACTATTATATATACATCTATAATAATAATAACCTGAATAACCTAAATGATAATAATATAATAATAATTATAATTAATAATAATATAATAATTATTATAATTTATAATAATAATTTTAATTATATAATTATATATAATAATAATAATAACAATAATAATTATTATATTATTATTATTTAGGTTATTTAGGTTATTATTATAGATGTATATATAATAGTATAATAACATATTTATTATTATTATTATTATTGTTATTATTATTATATTATATTATATTATATTATAATAATTATTATTATTATCATTATTATTATTATTATTATTATTATTTCCGTGTTAGAGTTAAATTATTGTTGTTATTGATTTATCGACTAACCGCACAATCTGTTTTTTTGTTATTTATTTCGTTCAGATTCGAATCGACAGACTCGTGGACAAGTGGTCGGGCAGTATAGAAGTCGGTGTCACAACGCACAGTCCAACGGCCCTGGAATTTCCGGCGACGATGACGAACATGCGATCCGGCACGACGATGATGTCGGGTTGTGGAATTCTGACCAACGGCAAGGGCATGCAGCGCGAATACGGAGAAATAAATCTCGACGAACTGAGGGTACGTAGCCATAATTTTTTAAAGAAAAATCACTTTGATATCTCAATACTGCCAATAATAAATTTAAAAATAATTAATAAATAATAAATAAACTAGATAGATTATGGAGAAATTTATTATAGCTTTTTAAGAATACAAGGATTCATAATGCAGGGGGGGAAACTATGAATCGTCGTAATAAATAAATTCGAGAAACCGAAATCGTTTTAAAAATAACTAAAAAATAATAAATTCCCAGGAAGGTGACCGAGTGGGAATGATTCGTAGAAGCAACGCCAATCTTCATTACTTGATAAACGGTCTGGACCAAGGAGTCGCGGCAAAAGTGCCAACGGGTGTGTGGGGAGTTGTCGAACTTTACGGTATGACGGTAAAAGTCACAATCGTCGACAGGGACGAACGCGAGGAACAAAATTTAATCACAAGAAGAAACACGCTGCATCTTCAAGGTCTCGACGGTACGTCAAATTATTTTCCCTAACCGCACGTAATTTTTTTCTTTTTTCAAAATTGTGAATGTAATCAACGGATTATGAATTTTTTTGCTAGAAGTCGGAGACGACGAGCCACTGGACAGATTAACGTTTCATCCATGCTGCGGCACGCACGCCGATGTTATCAACAACGGACGGACTGCGCATCGGCCTAAGTGGGTTTTCAATCCAATCGAATCTCCGATAATGTTTTTTTAAGAAAGAGAAAAAAAAAACGACGAGGCGTTGACGCGTTGAATTTTTTAGTGCAATGGACGATTTTAATAACGGCGTGGTATTGACGATGAGGCCGTTGAGGCCGAACGAGCTGTTCGAAGTGCGATTGGACAAAATAGTTACCAAATGGGCCGGTTCAATCGAGATCGGGGTTACCACTCACTCGCCAACCGAATTGGAGTTTCCGTTCACCATGACTAACGTCAGGTACGTCGGGTTTTTATTTTAACTTTTCGATTTTATAGGGAAGTTGTTGCAATGGCCCCGAAAATCGATTTTTTGCCAGATCTTCATGTTTTAAGGTCGTTGGAGTCATTTTAGCCTATTTTGAGGAAAATTTGTTGTGCGTATGGGAACAAATTTTTCGTTAACGTTTTCGTCACAACTAATGACCTGATCAAAATGATCTACGATGTAATCGATCGGTCCTGATAGAAATAATATATATATATATGTATATTATACTATTATATATACATCTACAATAATAATAATAATAATAATAATGATGATAATGATGATAATAATAATAACAATATTAATAATAATAATAATTATTATTATTATTGGTATAATAATATTTATTATTATTATTATTATAATATAATAATAATAATAATAATAATAATAATAATAATAATAATAATAATTTTTAAATAATTTATTATTAAATAATAATAATAATAATAATAATAATAATAATTATTATTATTATTATTATTATTATTATTATTATTATTATTATTATTATTATATTAAATAATAATAATTATTATCATTATTATTATTATAACATCTATAGATACATAATATAAATAAGATAAGTAGAAAATTATTAAATTCCCCCGAACACGTATAATCTCCTTATTAGCGACAGTTAATAATGATAATAATCAATTTTAACTCGCGAATAGGGAAGTTGTGTGGCTCGTAAGAAGACATACAAGATAAATATGGATAATTATGGGCATTACTAGCCACAGACACTACTAGTTTTATCTTTTTTGTTTTCTTTTTGCATTTGCGAATGTAATTTCGCGATAACGTTTTCTTGTTTGCGTTACGAAAATATTATTTGCAGATCAGGCACGTGGATAATGACGGGAAACGGAGTGATGCACAACGGGACTACGATAATCGAGCAATACGGTCAAAATCTCGATCGACTCCAAGTGGGCGATCGCGTTGGCGTAATGAGAAAGGACAATGCGACCCTGCATTTCTACGTTAACGGAGCCGATCAGGGCGCTGCTGCGGTCAGCGTTCCCGAAAGAGTTTACGGGGTCATAGATCTCTACGGACAAGCCACGCAGGCTTCCATCGTCGACAATACCGATTTTTACAGTCCAACGACGAACAATTCCAGTTTCAGCAACACAACGTTGTACAGGTGATGCATCAATAGTCATCAAATGTCGATTTTTTTTAACACTCGAATGATAATTCTTTTTCCTCTTCTACTTTTCCAAATTTTGTACATTTTTTAAGTTTGCCAATTTTCGTTACGTTGTCGGAGAGTTTTTTCGAATGCGTATACCGTTTTGTGTCAGACGGCTATGTTTCCATTTAATTGTCCCGAATTTCGTGAGAATCCGACCGAACAAGGGACTTACGACGCACGCATATACATTTCTTTTTACACGAATGATAATTTTTTTTCCTCTTCAAATTATCCAAATTTGTAATTGTTGTTAGTTCGCTAATTTTCATTGACGCGTTTCAGAGTCCTCCGTGCGTGTATCCCGCTCAGTGTCGGACAGCTAGGTTTTCATTCAATTACTCCGAATTTTTTAACACTCGAATGATAATTCATTTTCTCTCTCGAATCATCAACATTTGTAAATTTATTTAACTTCCTAATTTTTCATAGACGCATTAAAAATGTTGGCGTACGGAATTTCCATCCCCTGTCCATAAGCTAGGTCTCCATTGGTTCACCCCAAATTTTCCGATTGATAATCCATTTGAAAATGCGTGACTCATTCATTTTTCAACCAGTGATTTGCGTTTTCATCACGTGCACGGCAAACACGCGAGAATCACGAACAACGGACTAACGGCATCGAGAATCCGAGCTCTCGGGGAATTCAACGAGGCGATCGTCATTGCGAATCGAGCTCTTCGTGACGGTGAACTGTTCGAGGTTTCTATCGACAAGATGGTCGGACGTTGGTCCGGCGCGATAGAAGCCGGTGTCACGGCCATAAGACCGGACGAATTGGAATTTCCTTCGACGATGACGGACATAGATCACGACACGTGGATGCTTTCGGGCTCGACGGTTATGCGAGACGGTGTCACGTTGAGAAGTCATTACGCTTGCGATTTGGACAAATTGACGGAAGGCAATAGAATCGGCATGATGCGTTGTTCCGACTCGAGTCTTCATTATTACTTGGACGGCGTTGATCAGGGAGCAGCGTGCACCGGTTTGCCGCCTCACGTGTATCCCGTTATCGATTTGTACGCGCAATGCGCTCAGGTATGCATTTTCCGTTGCCGAAATTGGAAATGGTTTCAGTTTGCCTCGGCACAGTTTGACCCGGCACAGTTTGACCCGACAAAGTTTGACCCGACACAGTTTGACCCGGCACAGTTTGACTCCGCGAGTTTGACAGATGAAAGTCACTCTCTCTCATTGACATTTGACACTTTCTCTGAGTTTGACGGAGAAAGAGTGACTCTTATCTGTCAAATTCGCGGAGTCAAACTGTGCCGGGTCAAACTGCGATGGGTCAAACTGCGCCGGGTCGAACTGTGCCGAGTCGAACTGTGGCGGGATGGGGACAGTATGCCTCGGGGCAGTCTGACTCGGCCCAGTCTGCCTCGGGGCAGTTTGACTCAGCATTGTTAGACAGACTGGAGCAACGTCAGACCAGTCCGCCTAACAATACCGAGTCAGACTGCCCCGAGTCAGACTGCGCCGGGTCAAACTGTGCCGAGTCGAACTGTGGCGAGTTAAACTGCGCCGAGTCGAACTGTGGCGAGTCAGACAGTGGCGAGCCATACTGAAACCATCCCCGAAATTGCGATTCGATCGTTATGAAAAATAAAAGTCGTAACCCGATACCGCTTACGACTTTCGATCATTTTATTTTTATATACCGGGTGAATCGCGGTGAATCGCCCCGTTGAAACTTTTCCATCCTTCGTTCGCAGGTTACCATCGTATTGCCGGAACGCAGAGACACGATGACCCAGCAATATTTGCCATCCGAGAACAGCACGAGTCAGCAACCGACGTCCGTTCTACAGCCTCAACCGCAAACGGAAATAATTCACAAGTTTCATCAATCCGTCGGGCTTTATCTTCTGATGAACAGCGACAGATTTATCGCTGCTCGATGCAAAAAATACAACAGCGCGATTTTGTTGAGCGAAATACCGTTGGAGAGCAACGAATTGATCGAGATTTCGATCGAGGAAATTGCCCCGGAATGGAGCGGTTCCCTCAAAGTCGGAGTTTTGGGAAACGAGAGTGGCAATTGGTTCACGTCGATGGGTCTCGTGCCCGGTATGACCACAATTCCACCGGAAGCTTGGTACTTGACCGGTAAATATTCTTTCGACCAATTTCGTCCGAATTCCGCGTGATGAATGGATTTTTTTTATCACAGAAATTACGTTTGAGTCATCGCAATTTTCGTTTTATTCATCGAGCTTATTAAAAATACGGTAAATGACTGATTAAGGCCTTACATACGCGATTTCCCTGATTTTCGAAGGTACTTTTCTAGACGCGATTAAAAACAAATGACGCAAATATTGACATTTTTTTACAGAACATTTATGTACATGGTTAAAAGTACATGTAAAAAAAAATCAGAAATATTAACAAATGACGGAGATATTACATAAGAAAGCAATGTATTTTTTTTAACCTTGTGAAATATCTAACTTTTGAACAAAGGTTCAGATCGCTATGAAATTTTTACGACATATTCTTAGTATTGTCACCTATCGTGTGAATCACAGAAACAATAATTTGCGGAACCCTAAAAATAGCAATGCACGGGCGATGTAGGGATTCAATCTCTCAATTGTCCCGTATGAATGTTGAAAAAAAAAATGATTACAGGCAACGAGGTAAGGCACAAAGGCGACGTTCTTTGTTCGAACTATTGCCCGAGTTTGGACTGGCTCCGCGAGGACGACAAAATTGGTTTGAAACGAACGCACGATGGCAATTTAAAATTTTACGTAAACGGCGAAGACATGGGAATCGCGGCTAGCAACGTGCCGGAAATGGTTCACGCGGTCGTCGAACTCTTCGGAAGCACCATTGCCGTGTGTATAACGAGCAGCAAGCAGCAAAACTCGGTAATATCGCCAAACGCGAGTCTACGATTGCAAGACTCGCTCGAACTCTTGTTGGATCCCATGCCGATGACCATCAGAAAGTAATTTTCGCGTAATTTTCTCGAAGCTCGATCGATTGACCCTTCACCGTCGCCATATCCAATGGATTCCACTCAATCAATTTTCAAAATACGATCGTGAGCAAACTATCCGTCCGAAGTGGTTGAAAAAATTACGGAACATGCTCCGAACATTTTGGATGATGTACGAAAAGGTTATTTGTGAGAAATAAAATGGCAACGTGTTAAAAAAAAATCATAAAGAGATGACGGTGAAGGGTTATTGAATAATTCTTTGATTCGTCAATTGTTCTTTAATACATATTTTCGTACGTCAGTGACATGGGTGTGGACATTTCGATGGACGGATCCGAAGCAAAACTGCTGAACGAAATGGCTTTAACGCCTACGCAACCGATAAGCTCATCGACCGGTGACATAGATTGGGGCTACGAGTTTCACGAAAATCACGGTAGAAACGTGGAATTGGAGAGAAAAACAACGGCGAGACGAGTCGCGAGTTACAACCAAGGTAATTTTAAATAATTGCGACTAATATTTTTATCCGAAATTTATTAAATATCCAGCAAAAAAAATTATTCAATTAATTATTATATTACTGAGCTATCAAATATTACCTCATTAAAACATTCATCGGTAACAATATCATTATTATCTATTAATTATTGCATCATTATGTACAAATTATTCAAGTTCAAATAGAATAATCAAAATCAATTATTAAACCACACGATGTGGTGTCTCCAACGCTCGACTTCGAAACAAAAAAAAATTATAATTCCCACAGGAGTTCTCATGTCCAACCGGCCGCTGATAAAAGGCAAAGTATTTCAAGTTAAGATCGACAAAGTCACCGATCGATGGGTTTCCGGAGTTCTCTGCGGGGTAACTTGCATATCCCCGGAAAAAGCCAGTTTCCCACTCACCGCTCTAGGCTTCAAAAAGCACTCTTGGATAATCTGCAGTGATTGGATGTCCCACAACGGCACTAAGGTATCGCCATCGGTCATCCTGAATTCTTTTCCCCCCCGGAACCGACTCACAAATCTTATTTTCCTTTCCCTTCTTCCAGATAAAAACGCGATACGGCGCGAATCTCGAAAATCTCCAAGCCGGATGTACGATCGGTCTCTTGATCGACGAAGAATCACGATTGCGTCTCTTCATCGACGGCGTTGATCAAGGAGTAGCCGCTACGGAACTTCCACCCTACGTTTACGCGGTCATCGACCTTTACGGTCAGTGCGAGCAGATCTCAATCGTTGGACCGACCGTGGAAGCGTCGTTTATGAGCAACGACGCGATAAACATGGCGATAGCTAGTACCCAAGATCGCGACGAAGCCGAATCCGAGGATGTCGAAAATTCACGTGAAAAAGCCGATCTCGAGTGTCACGAAAAAGAAAACGCTTCACCCGCGTTACCTTCCTCATTGCCCCTTAACGTTCCGTGTCGCAGCACCAATGACGAACCAAATTTCTCAACTTCCACGGACGTTACGACGAATCCGCATCCATCGCACAGCAACAACAACGACGTTCGTCAAACCAACAATTTGATGGAAAATCGAACGATGTCGAGCAGCGTACAATCCGACAGTAATAATTCCGACAGTGGTTCCGATATAAGCAACGATACCGCTCGTTCCACGTCTCACAATGGTTCTTCGAAATTAAAAAATCTCTCGATTCCCGGCACGAGTATAAATAACACGACGGACAACAACACGTTGCCGAATAACGAATTGGTTAACGAACTTATTCATCGTAACGAATGTACAAACGTAGAGATAAATAATGCAACGAATATTAATATTAGAAACGGTTCGGTCGCAACGTCGAGCAATATGACGAATTTGAACACCGCGATAAATTCGACGAATGCCAATAACGCCATTAACGAGAGCATTGCGTCCAACAGTCAGATAAACAATATGACAGCATCGAATTCGAATCCGAACAATCTTTCGACGAATATGCTCAACATATCGCAGGACAATTCAACGTCGCATAACAACGTCGTTGGGGCGAACAATGCGGATAACAATATGACGTCGAGCGCGCCCAATAATATGACTTCGAGTTTGGGTAATAACGTGACGACGAGTTTGGGGAATAATGTCACGGTGAGCTCGGGAAATAACGTTGCAGCGAGCTTGCCGAACAACGTTGCAGCAAGCTTACCGAACAATGCTGCGGCGAGCTTGGCAAATAACGCGACAGCTAGTTTACCGAACAACGTTGCAGTGAGCTTGCCGAACAACGTTGCAGCAACATTGCCGAACAACGTCACGTCCGGTTCGCCGAACAACGTCTCATCGAGTTCTCCGGATTCGCAGACGAGCTCGAATCGACAATCCGAAGTCGTGTCCAACAATTGCGTCAGCAGCGTCCTCGTACCGAATCAAAATATTCCGAATTCGAGCCCACAGCACAATACAACCTCCGTTGGAACGTTGAGGGTTTCATCGCTACCGTCCACTCCGCTGAGCAACGGCGTGACAAATTCAAAAAAATGCGAATATCTCAAAGCCTGCACGAGATTGAAAAAATCACTCGTACTGCCCGACGAATTTTTCTCAATCGACGAAGTAATTTGTTACTGCAACACGTGCTACAAGCTCGAGGGCGACGCGGCAATTTGCAAAAAAGGCGAACCACCGGCGGAATTCGCGATTCCCGTGGGATGGGCGAGATTTCCGTTGAAACACAGCATCAATGCCAATCAAATATCACAGAGCACGACCGACAAGTGGCACGTGGCTTTTTATGGAACGAGACTGGATTCTATTCGGTATGTATTGTGAGAAATATGATCGAGTGTTGTGGTCTCGGTATTAATGAAGAGTATTTAATTAATCTGTAGAATCGGCACGTTTTTTCTTCGATATTTTATGACGAGTTGGGACGAGATTGAGAGAGAGATTAAGAGGGATTGAGAGAGAGATTGAGAGAAAGGTTGAGAGAGAGATTGAGAGAGAGATTGAGAGAGAGATTGAGAGAGAGATTGAGAAAGAGATTGAGAAAGAGATTGAAAAAGAGATTGAGAGGGAGATTGAGAGAGAGATTTAGAGAGAGATTGAGAGAGAGATTGAGGGAGAGATTCAGAGAGAGATTGAGGTAGATAGAGATAGAGAGAGAGAGAGAGATTCAGAGAGAGATTGAGAAAGCGATTGAGAAAGAGAATAAAAGAGAGATTGAGAAAAGATTGAGAGGGAGGTCAAGAGAGAGATTCAGAGAGAGATTGACAGCGAGGGATTAAAAAAGATCGAGAGAGCGACGATTAATTTTCGCCTCCGACGATATCAAAAGATAAAAAGAAATTTTCATCGCATAAATAATATTCGTAATAAATTTAGAACGTCCTCATTTTTCATCTAACTTCTCTGAATTCCTCGAATTTCCTTGAACACGAAAGTTCGAATTTTCCAGGTGGATACTCGATCGGGGCGAACTGCTGACGAAGGAACAACTCGACACTAGTAATCTGACAACGATCATCAACAGCGAGGATCAGAATCCTCAAGTTGTGTTCTCACCGAATATAAAATACGCGGCATCCGAAGAAAGTACCAAAAAGTATCCGTAAGTGTTGCCAATGAGAAAAAATTCGGAAGCTATCGCAATCCTTATTCACGTGCGGGTTATTGAACTTCTTTTGGTTTTACTTTGCTTGGCACGCAGATACATCGATACCCAATCAAACAGAAAACTCAACGCCTCGACGGCGTTTCAATTGCTGGTAAGACCAGGCTCGTATACGATGGGACCGGCGAAAGGCGCCACGGATTCGCAACTCGAATCCACCGAATGGGCGACGAAAGAAGCCGGAGCTACCGTAATCGTCGCTCTTCTCATTCATCTCGACGATTTTTAAGTACGTTTGTTCCACCTCCGTAGTTCCGTATTTTTTTTTTTTTTTCATTTTTCCAATTCGTTTTGTGCAAAGTCAAATTCACTTCGTAGAGGGGAACAGCGTGTCTCCGAAACCCGAAGGTAAAATAATAATTCACTCACGTCCTGAATAAAATATCGAGGAAATCTATATTATAAATATATTTATATATACGCTTGAAACAAAACAACAACAAAGAAAACAATTAACGTAAAATCTTGTGCATCACTTACAGATACTGTGAATATTTAAATGTAAGATTTTTCGGCTTAATTCCTAGTTAAAAAAAAAGAAGAAAGGAAACAAAAACTGAAGTACAGACAATTTTGCTGATTATTATAATTGGGCTGTATCCAAAAAGATCTGTCAATTTTCTTCTCGTAATTTAAAATATCGCGAATTTGACGATCGCACGAGTCCTTAGCGTCGTATCGCACGTATCGATGAATCGTTGCACGGTTAAACGTTGCATCATTTGTTCGCCAAGCTTTTTCAATTAACGAGGAATCGTCGGATCCTCCATCGAGAACACCAAACGTAAATTAAAATCCCGACGAAGTTTTACATTCGGGTTGAGTACGAAATTACGTCCTTTTTTTTTTGATTATCGTTTCGCCGAAAATAAACGAACAAAAAGAAGGAAAAAACATACACAAAGTTGAAAGAACGATAACGATATTTCCGGGATATTGTATATACTTCGTTTCGAAGATGATTGAACGACGAGAGAAAAAAAAGAAGAAACAATGTAATTTACCTGTGAATTAACTTTATACGCATTTTCTGTGATACTTTTATTACAGCGTGTAACCCATCGTTTTATGATATAAGCGTATGGCAGCCACTCGTTGTGTCTCTGTCCAATTGTTCGTATCGCGTATTTTTATTTGTCCATTATTTCAAACTCGATTATTATTCTGTTTGTTCGATCGTTTGATCCAAACGTAATGTTTTTTACTTTTTTGTGACGAATCTTTCTTTTAAAATCTTTTCTGCACAAGAGGCGACAGTTGTTATGCACCGTCCTGTCAATTTAGCAATTTTTTAATTGTACACTGGAGAATTAATTTTTTTCGGTTTATTTTTCTTCGTTTATCGATGTACAGATTATTATTTCTAGTCATTAACGTAACGTTATTCATTGCCAAAAGAACGCCCTGGTCGCGACGAGCCTCGTATAGGGGACGAGGTTAATTCACGAATTATTATTTACCACTGCGCGATGGAATGAGCGAAATATTGGGTTTGGCAACTGAGTCATTGCGGATTTGATCAATGGGTGATCTTAGCATATTTTTTCGTTTTGTCAACGTGGTCAAACCACCTAATCTATATTGTTTTCTCGTTGTTCGGACTTCTACCTTTAATTTAGTAGAATAATTGTATCGATCAGTTATTTAGTTTCGTTTTTATTCCAATTTAAAAATGGAAGAACAAGACCCGCATTTTTCAGTGAAAAATCACTAGAACGAAATTTGGCGAACCAATTTTGACACTGCCTTTCTTTCAAGGCTTTATTCTCATGTACGGCACGTAACATCTTTTGTGCCTGCGATGCGTTCCTGCTTTTTCGGAAATAATGTAACAAAATATGCCTAAAATGCGCGTCTTGTTCTTCCATTTTTAAATTGGGATAAAAACGAAACTAAATAACTGATCGATACAATTTTGCTATTAAATTAAAGGTGGAATTCCGAACAACGAGAAAACAATATAGATTAGGTGCTTCGACCACGTTGAAAAAACGAAAGAATATTCTAAGATCACCTACTGATAAAATGTTGCAAACCTAATAATTGCAAGAAAAAAGAAAGAGATTTTTTTGTTGCATTAGACGGCCGTAGGTTGATTTGCATAGTCGGCCTTCTCGATAAATCATCCCAGTTGGCCTAGATGATAATGGAATTGTCCTCAGAGCGACGTTGATAAACAATTCTCACCCACACTCTCTCTCTCTCTCGCAATATGTCACATTCAGACCGAAAATAATGGCTTAGCCGGAATCGTGGTAGTCCCGATCACCTAGAAAATCTAGACGCACTTCCAATTTATCCCAAACATTGTTACAATTATCGTTATTCTCATTGCAATTGGCAAAAACGATCTGCGCCGGGAAGAAAATCCCGGAAAATCTCTCTCAAACTTGTAATCGATTACTACCCGATGACCAATTGAGAATCGAGAAATTTGCAGCATCCTCGTATCTGCGCGAGCTTTAGCCGACGAAAGATGAATAATTAAGTAGAAAAGCTCGGAATAATTGTTTCAAAGTGAATTTCAATGCGTCCATCGAGAAAAACTCGATTAGTACGAATAAAATAGCTGAAAACCGCATGATTCATCTAGATACGATCAGAAACTGTGCTCTATTATTTTCCCTCACAAACCGTTAGAAAAATCACTTTTCGTGGCAGAAGAATTTTCTTCTTGTCCGTTGAAACGAGTGTAATCCGAAACACGTGCGGAGCAGATCCATTTAATTTTACGATAGAAAAATAAATACCTTAAATAAAAACAGGTCATATATGTACGTTTTCTGCTGTAGGTAGGAAAGAAAAAAAAATAACTGATGGAGAGTTTCGTCGAGAAGCTATTTGGAATATCATCTTGTCTTGTTTATTATAATAGTTTGATCAAATGTTACATCAATGTAATTGTAATTAAAACACGGGCGTATTATTTACGAGCGAGATATCGAAGCGACGTTTTAAACGGCACGGCAATGAGACGGCCAACAATATTATATTCGTTATGTATAGATATTTAATTAGTTCGCCGCTGCGCGAGTTCGCGCGATCGCGAAGCTGACGATTCGGTTCATTCGTTATTCAATGAACAATGATGATACGCTAGATTTTAAGATATATGAGAAATCAGAAATTTGCACATTGCTCGGTTTATTGTTCGTCGATTTATCGAGCTAAACCGTCGCTGTGGAAACAAAGGTCGATGGAACCATCGAGGAAAAATAATGAGAAATCAATGCGCAAGCTTTTATTTTGCACTTTTCTTTGGAAAAAAAAATGTAGAAACCGAAGATGAACGAAATTTGAGGGGTCGAGAAATAAATGAATTGAAAATTGTCGGAAAATCGTGTTTTTTTTTTCGATCGATCCCGGATAAATTTGGGGCCGATAACGAGAAGTTTATGCGCAACTGGCGAGATTTTTTTTTTTTTTGCGGATGGTTTTGTTTTTAATCGAAATTTATTGATCATGGATTTCATTGGTTGGGTCACAATTGGTTTCACAATTATTTCAAATTTAATTCCTACTTCACAAATTCGATAACGATCGTTGAATTATTAATAATCTTGTTAATTGGTTTTTTTTTCTCTCTTCCGATTGAACATATTTTTCATTTGCAACTTCTGCGGTCTACGGACAATCGTGAAGCGCGTCCTCGTTGCGACGTGTAAAGAAATTGGGTGCACACCGATCGAAGTCCATCGTTGATCGTCGTCGTTGACGGTCGCCAAAAATTTTCGAGAAAAAATTCTATTGTTTTTTGTTATTTTTTTTTTATACCCAAATTCTAACGTTGTTGTCCCAAGAGCAGCTGGCCACTGCCATTCCACTGGGCGAAACGCTCAGGGATGTCACTCGATTCTCGTGGCCCGACATATGGCCTTTGAAGAAAAATAAAAATAATTACGTGAGTAAATCAATTAATCGTTCACTTCATTAAAAAAAATTCGAATTTATTATTGAATAAATATTACATCCGAATCATTTGTATACATATGTATGGGCAAGGACGTCCCAAATCACGGGATTGAAACCCTTGTAATCCCCGAAGTGGCCGACGATTTTTTTTCAATATCTTTCGAATACCTCACTATTTTTTTTTTAAATTCAGTTTTGAAAAAATTCGAGTTTTTCCGAAATTTCAATGTATGTTAATGGTTTACTATCTAAAAAAAAAAAAAAAAGAAAAATGCAATTCATCTTGCAAAAATATCGATATTTCGATTGTTTTCAAATTTTTTGGATTAAAAAAAAAATTAAAAAATCGATCTTCTGTCGAAAGTAATTGAAAAATCGATTTCTTTGCAAGATACATTTCATTTTTTTTTCTTTGCATAAGAAACCATTATTAGCCATAAAAATTTGAGGCGTCCCTCCCTATGTATATGCGACATTTGGTAAAATAAGAAATAAAATTTTTGAAAATGTTCAAACAAATTTTACCGTTGTGTTGTACTTTCAGCGTGTCCCATATGTGAATGGAGTTATCGTCGCTACCGCAGAATATAAATCTGCCGCTGAGTGACAAGCCACAGGACGTGAAGCCGGGATTCGAGTTTGGTGGCTTGAAAGTCGCCAATTGCTGATCCGATCGAAGATCCCACAAACGTGCCGTTTTGTCCTCCGACGCCGTCACGAATGCTTGACCGGAAGGATGATACTGTTTGAATTACGGTAAGAGTTACGGTAATCGCATAATCGTGGAATAATATTATACATTTTCTTCCTTTTTTTCATTTAATAAATATTATCATTTTATACAATGATAAGTGAAAAAAAAATTCTGGAAATTCGGGCGAATTTTTACTTACGCAAACTGAATTGACGTCAGCTTCGTGACCGAAGAACGTCTGTTTGGCGTTTTCGGCCCTCATGTCCCAAAACTTGCAAGTTTTGTCGACCGATCCGGTTATGTAAGTATTTTGATCCGGAGCGAGACTGATGCTCACGACGTCTCCGGCGTGAGCAGCAAAATCCACCGTTCTTTTGCCAGCCTCGAGATCCCACATGCATCTAAAAAGGTTTTCATCATCAAGATTAAAGCAGAACGAGATAACGATTCTTATGGAATTATTTGCAAACTCGCTGGCATTGCCATTTTATCATAATCATGCACCGAATTAATCTATTCAAGTAAAATGTGCCGAATATTTATTATTATTATAGAAAATCATTTTTTCGTCGATGTAAATATTACGTTATTGACGAAGCTGCTCGTGACAAATTGTCAAATAAAAATTGTCATGAGTGCTAAAACTATATAATAATAATTTTAAAAAAATACTAATAATAATAATGATAATAATAATAAAAATTTAATAATAATAATAATAATAATAATAATAATAATAATAATAATAATAATAATAATAATAATAATATTATTATTATTAATAATAATAATGATAATAATAATAATAATAATAATAATAATAATAATAATAATAATAATAATAATAATAATAATAATAATAATAATAATAATAATAATAATAATAATAATAATAATAATAATAATAATAATAATAATAATAATAATAATAATAATAATAATAATAATAATAATAATAATAATAATAATAATAATAATAATAATAATAATAATAATAATAATAATAATAATAATAATAATAATAATAATAATAATATTAATACCAATATTAATATTAATTGGAGATTACATTTTCATGTCCCCGGAGCCTGTGATTATGGTCTTGTCGTCGAGAAATCTGCAGGACGATAAAAATCCTTCGTAACCTAACAATTCTCGCACTATTTTCGCGGATCCGGTGGAATCACGATTGTTCACGTCGTAAACGGTGCACATGTTGTCCATACCGCCGCAAGCGACGAAATTACCGGAAGGTGCGAACGCGACGGACATGACCCAGGCAGATCGCAGCGGGATTACCTGAACCTTGTTCCCGGTCCAGGAGTCCCAGATAATAAGCTTTCCATCCAGGGATCCGGTCACGCAATGCCTGTGTCACGACCACAAAATTATATCATAACCATCTTGATTGAATCTCGAAAAAAACCAGCTCAATATTTTTCATTTTTTTTCTATCTCTACTTTCAGGCACATTCGTTATTTCTACATTGTGTCCCTCGTCGTTGTTCGAACACCGCCCTGCGTTTTTATCATCGCAGAACCGGCGACCGATTTTGAAAAAAAATTTTATCTTAAAAAGATCAAAATTCGTGACGAATTGAATGCAAAAAAAATGTGCTTTCGCCTGACCTGCTATCGCCACTGAAGTGCACCGAATTAACTTTATTGATGTGTCCCTTCAACAGCTTTTTCGTCGAGAGTTTGACTTTCGGCGGATCGGCAACACTACCGCAGGCTTCTTCCATTTTCGTGTCCTGTTGTTTCTTTTGATCCTCCTTCGAACGGTCAATAATGATTCAAGCATAAAAACACATCCAAAAAAAAAAACAGAATTCAACGCAAAATAAAATCAACTCGAAGATAAATTTTTCGACGCAACGTCTGTGTCTGAGATATTACGAACCTGGCACTTCGTTATCAAATCGTCGAGTTCTTTTTTCAAAGCAGCCGTTTCCGGATCGTCTTTGCCCATTTTTCCGCCGATTTATTTCAATTTCGGCAAACGCGAATTTTTTTATTTTTCTTTATCGTGAAACAACTTTTTTTTTTTTTTTTTTTTACGAAACGCTGACTAGGGCGATCATCGATGGCCGGATGACCGGTCGTAACTGCTTTCCATCGAAATGCGAGCGAAGCCGCACGAGCGACTACTGCCCTAGTAATCATATTAAATCAGTTCTCCAATCCTGTTTGCTGGGCATTAGCTCGAAATCTATACTACCTTCCTAATTCGATTAGTTTACTTATTATAAAAATACCGATCAGCCGATCTAACATAACTCGGATGTCTGTTTTCTTTTTTCCTTCCTCATGACGGAAGCTTCGGAAGCGTGACGGGCCAAAATCATTTTTATCGGGATTTTGATGTTAATAGGTTTAAAATGTCTCGAAACATCGAGAAATTACGTTTGGAGAAAATGTACGGATTTATGTGAGTGTATGTAACGACCCTCCAAAATTCAAACGTCTGTAACTCGAGAAGGTTTTGAGCTACAGCGCTCAGATTTTGCACAGCTGTGGTGCCTTGGAATCTCCGCATTATCTGTCATTTTTGTAACAATCGACGCGGCCGCTCGAATTTGACAACGTTTTGAACTTTTCAAAAAATGTCTGTACGCACTCCAGCGTACGTAAATTTTGATATATTCCTCCAAATAGTTTCTCACACATGGAGTTATGCAGACGAATGTTTGGTATTGCATTTGAGCCGAATCCGTCGAGAAGTTCGGATTTTATGATATTTTGGAGTTTTCGAAAAATCAACTTTGTCGTTCTATCTACCAATGACTTCAACCAATCGAACCCCAATTCTATATAAGTATGTAATATCATTGATATATGATGTAGACAAAATTTTGCGGAGATCGGCCAAACGAATCGAATTTCAGAGCAACTAGAAATTTATAAATTCCAACCTCTGGAAATTAAAAAACGAATTAAATTATTGAATAACATGTTAAAATTTCTAAACGTGCATAAGCAAACGTTTACCTTTATTTGTTACCTTTTGTTGCTTAATTTGGCCGATATTAAAAGACGCATTTAAATAGTAGAAACAAGCTGCAAGTTGAAACGTGCAATTTCTTTCCCCCAAATCGTAAATAGTCAACGAAGATTTCTTTACGATGAAGCCAGAAGAAAGATGCTCCTTCATAGCTCTCTCGTTCTTGAATCCTCATAAAGCAATCGTCGTTCACTACCTACGATTCAGAGGAAGCAAAAGGATCGATAAAACACGGGTTGAAATAAAACAAATGATTGATTCAAGAGAAATCGTAGGTTCGAAACATTCTTCCGTTGTAATTTTACAAATGTGCACGTCGAGGTGCAAACAAAAATAGTAAAAAATGTAAATCTCGCGGATGAAATCGGATCAACAATCGAGGACGATTAAACCGTGAAGATTCGATCCAGGCGAGCGTAACCATCCGGAATAGAAAATCGAAGCGGGCTGTGGCTACTGGCGTCATGCTTCGTTGATGTATTTTCTTCCACGTCACCAAAACCTAAAACACAAAGAAAAGAAACCCAATCGGGCGAGCTTCCGGCATTGTCGATACTAAACACGAATTTCCGTTCAAACGATTTCAGTCGTCGATCGAACGTCGTTCGTACGATCGCGTGTTTTTTCCGTCGGTATTAGTAAAAAAAATAATAACAAATAAAATATATCTATAGATCAATCCAAACGACAGACAAATTGTTTAAATTTCGGGGGAAAATCTTTATCGCTCGTATTTGCGTCTGTCGGATGATAAGAAAAAAAAAACATGGACGCCAAAGTCGTTTCGTTCTTTGCGTTGTTGTTTCTGGGTCTGGGAACGATCGAGGGGGACGAGATTTTTCAGGAAAAGAAAACTCGCACGTGCTCCTACGATTCTGTCCGGGGGGATGATCCTCGGGTGGATAAAAAAAGCTGTCCTGCCGCCACCAGCTGCGATGACACGAACGCACCGAAATCCCATTTGCTCGACCATGGTGACGAAAATTGTGGACCCACGACTGACGGTAAACTATCTTTGTCTTGTGTTCCTTTGGCAGCTTTGATTTATTGTTTTATTGTAATTTGTAGCGACATCCGAGCTTCTTCTTTCGTTTGTTTTTAATTACATTACGTTTCGACCCTTCGATTCGGGGCTTCTTCGAATTTTTAAAATCATTATTCACATTATATTATATGCCGTTGGTTCAATAATTTTTTTGTGTGGTTGCCCAAAGACGAAAAACCAATGTTCCAATGCCAATTTCGTAGTACGGTAAACCACTTTTAACCTAAAAAAATGCTACATTGTTCCATCTTCAACCCTTGAGAAAAAAAGCAAAGCATCAGGTTTACGTGTCTATGCTTTTTTCCCAACAATGGCATCCATAAAATCGTTTCCGAGAAAATCGACGAGTCCGTTACGTTCGAAACATCTATAAGTCATAAATCCGGCCAACTGTGCGCCACGTGTGAAATGCCCTCGTCATCAAAAGCCGGAGGAAAAACCTTCCGCGCCCGTTTTCCGAGCCGGGAAACCAATAAAGTCCACGAGCTTTCGAGTAAAGACCAGTTTCCACTCCCCCGGCTTTTCATTGGTCCGCGCGTTCCGTTCAATACCGCGAGAAAAACGCAACCATAACCTACAAATCTCAAACGAACGAAAAAATAACTCCGCTGCCGTAATCTTCGTTGGACCAGGAGTCAGCCGGTCCAGTCGATATTTCGAAAAACACGAATATTTTCATCGGATAATAAAATTATTGAAGCTAGCGATCGATCCGTAAATGAGCTATGGGGAAATCGGTATATGTGGCTGATAAGTAGTGTGACATTACGCCCCGGTCAGGGTTGGCGTCGGCGCGTTTCGTTCCGTCGACGTTCCGCGGCCAAAACATTACGCTCCGCGTAGTAACCTCGTCGTCTGTCCGACACGAGTATTGTAAATCGTCGAAGTGCGCACACTTGGGTTTCATACGCTGCGATACGCTGTGAGTGTTGCGGTTTGGGTTTTATACCGCCCGACAAACGTTCGTCCCTCGCTCTCGTCCTCACTCGAAATCTCGTAGGCTTCGGACGTCGACTGACTCTGACGACTGACTTTGTTTTGTTGTTTTGTCTTTTTCCTTTTCGTTTTGTTTTGATGTGTTTCGTTTTTTCTTTTAATTTGATTGGTTGAGTTGTGACACGTGCGCGACAATGAAGAGTCTGGGATTGTGGAGTCTTCTCGTGCTGTGGTCCGTCATTGGAGACGTCAAAACGGCGAACGATGAAGCCGGTAAACGAATTATAATGCAATGTTTTGTTATTGTTTACGTTATTGGGTTTACATTGGATTGTATGTACTGTTTTGATGATTCGGTGCAGAGTAGGCCGAGGTCGGGTATTCGATGTTGATGTCATTGGACTTTGTGGAAATTAAATCGGAATTTGAATAGGACGAAATCTCATGGAGATGTAGTGGGATGAATGCGAATTTTTTTTTATCAATATTATGTAGATTTGAGATGTTAGAAATTGGGGTAGAAATGTGGTGTGGAGGAGAAGTGTAGGATCGAGAAGGAAATTAAGAAAATCACGTGAAATCCGGAAATCGCGGGAAATCGGGATTTCTGGTGAAATTGAGAAATTTAGGGAAATCGGAAAAATCTAGAAAATTTAAGGAATCACGTATAATCTAAAAATCGGCATGGATCGCGTAAAAATCAGGAAATCACACGCAGTTTAATAAAATCTCATGGTTTTTTATGTAGCTTCGATCATTTACGAAATCGCTGGAATCGCAAGGAATCGAATTGTCGGGGAAATCACTTGTGCACCGCACTCGGAAGTAATTAGCCCTTCAGGGCCAGCCAATTGACCCTGGCGTCTAACTACATTGTTTCGATCTTTCCCTCCTCCTTTTCCTAGCCACGTTAATCCAAATCACAGTTAAAAAAATTCATCATCCGAATTATCCTCCCTTATTTATAGTTTATTTTGCTTTTGTTGTAGGTTGTTGCATGATTATTTTGTTTTGTGTAAGAGAGAGGCTGGATTAATCACGAAAAAATCTGCATTCACGTAACATCTCTATAATCAATCAACTAAGAACAATCAATTCTACAATCTTTGCGGCCTGTCTCGATTTCTCGCTTCGAGCCTGAGCTCTCGATAAAAACAATTCCCGAAATTTTAATCACAGAAACGAATAGCATTCTCATGTGATTAAAATTGTACAAATCAAAAGAATTTGCCCAAAGTTTTTGTGGTTTCGTGTTTTTTTTTCTTTTTCAAAATTACGAGTAATATTTTCAAGTAGCGGTCGCCGAGAAATCGTCATTGGACCGTCAGAGAGACCCAGTTTCCGGTATTATCGCGTTAACGATTACAGCTCGAGGGTCCCATAACCCCAGTCACAGTTATCACGTACGCTGGAAACATTAGGAGGGTAGAAAAAACAAACGCGAAGAAGAGACTGAGAGAAAGGGGAAAGAAGAATATATACACACACATACATATTCACACATATATTTTTTTTCGTCCGTTAACGTTTGACGGCGGATGCGGTGATAAGGACCAAAATATCTGTGACGACGTGGAACTCATCGCGTATGCTCAAAGAGAATCTCTTCTTCTCATTTTTTTCTACCCGAGTGTCGTTGCCTCCAGCGAAGAAAAAAAACTACAAGTTTTTTTTGTCATAAATAGCCGACCCAGATGCTTGCTGGAGCAATGAAACATTTTTATTGCCCTGTGCAGTACGGAACAATTACATCTCGTGTACTCACTAGCCTAATTTACGCTCTTCTAAAATTTTTTCCGATTGGCAGAACGTGTACAAATAATTTATTTATAAATTATTATATTAAAAAATATAATAATAATTATTATTATATAGAAAAAATAAAATAATTAATAATAATAATTATTATTAATTTATTATAATAATAAATATAATTAAATAATAATATTAATATAATAGTAATAATAATTATTAATTTATCATAATAATAATAAATATAATTAAATAATAATATTAATATAATAATAATTATTATTATTAATTTATTATTATTATTATTTTTTTTAATTTTTCATTATTATTATTATTTTTTTTTGTTTCATAGAAAAAAATGTTTTTTTGTTTTATCGTAACGCTGCCAATGACTGCGCGTCTGCGTTGTCAATGTCGGTATTTTTTTTTATCACGCTCAATCTTTCTCTCGTTCGTGGAATTTTCAATGCCTCGCGCTATGAATAATACGGGGGCAATGATCGCATCGTGTTTTTTTTGTAATCTCTATTTTTTCTTTCTTTTTTTTTTTTTGTCTCTGAACTCATCTCGTCTACGGGATCCGTGACGGAGTGGAAACGCGCGGTGGCGTAAAGTCATAAGGGACGATATGAAACGCGCGTCCGCGGAACGTTCACCGAACGCTCAACGGTTTCGTCTCGGTACTGCTTTTTCAGATGACACAATCGCACAATAAGTCGAGGATCGCGCCCAACGGGTTCAGCCCCGTTTCACGGCCTCACGTGTTCACGCCCACGCTTATTCTCAAGCCAGCTTCGTTATGCCCTCAATTATGCGATTCGGAGAATCCGAAAAAACGTTTTCAAATCAAACGGATTCGATCTACAAATGGAATTCGATCTGAAATTGAATGATTGGAATATTTTCGAAATAGTTAGGGAATATATGAAACGGGGAAAAAAAAGACTTAATGTATTTTAATAATTTATGAAATATAGTAATTGAAATGAATATTTATTTTTTTATGGATTTGTCGTTTTTTTTTATTGGAATTTTTTTTTTCGGCGGCTGTCGATGGACATTGAGCGAGATGCCGATGCGATGAGTGAATTAGTTAATTAGTTGATTAGATGAAACGATATCCGCCGTGAATTGCGGAACTAGACGACTCGTTTGAGTTTTATGCGCCGTCGCGAGTCCCACTTGAAGCTCGGAGATATCGTCATAAATATTATCATTGCATTTTTCAACACGGCTATTGAGAGAAAAAATATTTGGAAACGCTTCGAGACAGTTGAAGAAATTCAACGGAAAATCAAATTGAAATAAATATACGCTGTATATTTTTTTGTAAATTATTTAATATACTTTCGCATATTTCGTGTCTTATATCTATCAAAGCACCGAATAAATTGTAATATTTCTGTGTTCAACTGAAATTGTTAAACTGTAAATTGAAATTGTAGAATTTAGGTTATTTAATCGTACGAAATTCATGAATTTATTTTTTCTCTTGCAGATGTGATTGTGTTGACCGTTGCTTCGAACGAGACCGATGGCTACAAGAGATATCTTCGCTCGGTCCAAGTCTACGGTTTTCATGACAATCTGAAGGTTCTGGGATTGGGCGAGCCATGGAAAGGCGGAAACATGAATTTTCCCGGAGGCGGTTACAAGACGAACTTGCTGAAGAAAGCTTTGAAAGAATACAAAAATGACAAACAAAAAATTTTAATTTTCACCGACAGGTAGACGAGCAAGCAACAAGCTACATAAAAAAAATTACATCGACCCTTCTTAAGGGGACTGAGTCACCTAAAAAGTCGAAGGAAGAACATTTTTTTTTTGTGACAAGATCAATCTACATTTTCATTATAATTTATCCTTATGAAGTATCTATACTTAGCTATCTTTTCAAATTTTTTCAGAACCATATCGAGCATCCGAACGCTGTGATATTTTCCCAAAGTTTGGGAGCTTGTTGCAAGATTCAGACCGAACAACTCAACCGATCGTGGACTTTGACGTCTCATTTTGTTCAGGAAACACATAATTCCGAAGTGAATGTGGAATTTTTTTTTTTTGATGCACTTTAAACATTTTGGCAGCCTATAACGTAAAAAGGAAACAAAGTTTGTGGGAAAACAGTTGAATAATGGGTCACCATAACTTCATCGTACCTCGCATTCCAAATTTCCACATTCACTTCGGAATTTTGTGTTTTCTGAACAAAATGAGACGTCAAAGTTCACGATCGGTTGAGTCGTTCGGTCTGAATCTTACAAGCTCCTAAACTTTGGAAAAATATCACAGCGTTCGGATGCTTGATATGGTTCTGAAAAAATTTGAAAAGATAGCTAAGTATCAATACTTCATCAGGATAAATTATAATGAAAATGTAGATTGATCTTGTCACCAAAAAAAAAAAAAAAAAAAAAAAAAAAAAAAAAAAAAAAAAAAAAAAAAAAATTCGAAAAGGAAAAAATTGAAGGAAAAATTGAAGTTGGAGTTGAAGGAAAAAATTTTTTCCTTCGACTTTTCAGGTGACTCAGTCCCCTTAATACACATAATTTTCAATAATACATAACTTTCGTTCCCTCGCAGTTACGACGTGATATTTCTCGGCGGTTTGAACGCGATAGTGGAAAAATTCATGACGTTCAAAGCTCGAATATTATTCTCGGCCGAGGAAAATTGTTGGCCGGACAGATCTCTCGCTTCGAAATATCCTCCCGTCAGCAGAGGCAAACCCTATTTGAATTCAGGCGGTTTCATGGGTTACGCGTCCGATCTTTACGAACTTTTGCACAGCCAATCGATCGGCGATAAGGACGACGATCAGTTGTACTACACGAAGCTTTATCTCGATGACGAATTACGTTCGAAACACGAAATCAAGCTCGATCACAGATCCGAGATCTTTCAAAATCTCTACGGTGCAATCGGTAATACGGAAAACCAGTTGAGCAAAAACTTTTTCCATAAAAAAAAAAAAAAATCCACTAAATTTCCATCGAAAAAATTGAAATTAGTATTTAAAAATTAATCAGAACCGAATCTCACGTTTCAGCGGACGTCGCGCTGGACTTCAGAGACAACGAGGCGTATCTGCAAAATACGATTTACGACACTCAACCTCTCATCGTTCACGGAAACGGTCGGAGCAAATTAATTCTCAATTCTTTGGGAAATTATCTCGCCAGCGCGTGGAATCTCGAAGACGGATGTCGCAATTGTTGGGACGATTCCGTCGAATTGCCGAAAGAAAAAACGAACGATTGGCCGGAAATTCTCGTTGCCGTGTTCGTCGACGTTGCAACGCCTTTTCTCGAAGAATTTTTTGAAAAAATTCACGAACAATCTTATCCAAAATCCAAATTACACTTGTTTATTTACAACGACGTTACTTATCACGAGAAATTGATCTTGGATTTTGTTGAGAAGCACGGTGACGAGTACGAGAGCGTGAAGCAAATATTGCCCGTTGATAATATAGAAGTCGCCGCGGCTAAAGGATTGGCAATGTAGGTTTCTGTTTTTTTTTCTTCGAAACAATGTTTTTTTACATTTTTATTATTTTTTTAACCTTTTTTTTTCTTCGGTTGAATTTTTTTTTTTTAATTTTTATTATTTTTTTAACCGTTTTTTTTCTTCGATTCAATTTTTTTTTATTTTTATTATTTTTTTAACCGTTTTTTTTCTTTGAATCAATTTTTTTTTCATTTTTATTATTTTTTTAACCGTTTTTTTTCTTCGAAACAATTTTTTTTTTTTTAATTATTTTTTTAACCGTTTTTTTGTTCGATTCAATTTTTTTTAAATGTTTATTATTTTTTTAATCGTTTTTTTTTCTTCGAATCAATTTTTTTTTTAATTTTTATAATTTTTTTAACCGTTTTTTTTCTTCGATTGAATTTTTTTTTTAATTTTTATTATTTTTTTAACCATTTTTTTCTTCGATTCAATTTTTTAAAAATTTTTTTATCATTTTTCAACCGTTTTTTTTTCTGGTTTAGGGATCATTGTTTGTTGAAAGGATGCTCAGGATACTTCTCCGTTGATTCCGTCTCTCAACTGGACAACGAACACGCGTTGAAGCTTCTCGTGGAGCAACAGCGTGGAATCGTCGCGCCTCTTCTCGTGAGACCCCACGGAACTTGGAGCAATTTTTGGGGCGCCATCGCCGACAACGGATTCTACGCGCGTAGTTCGGATTACATGGAAATCATCGAGAACAAACGAAGGTAATCCAAAACAACGTTAAAACCAACAAATAATAGAACATAATCGTGCTATCGAGATGAGATTTATTAAGCTGTTTACCTCCGGCGTTCTACATTGAAAAGTCGACGACGAAATTCGTCGTAACAAAAAAATCACAAAAATAAACCGAATAAAACGTAGAAAATTGACGAGTTCGAAGCAATACTTATTTAGGAAAAATCGTAAGCTGGTCGATACACCGTCGTGATATCGATCGAAACTGCTTTGGAGATAAAGTTTCGATCTTCGTAGTGTTTAATCGAACGCGATGGAAAAATCTGTCTTGAATGATCGACGATCGATGCTGTACATATTATCCGCCGTGCATTCGTAAACTCCGGCGTCCATCTGCGTTGCCGGATCGATTTCCAATTTCGATTTAACCTTGTCCGGACCCGTTTGCCACTCGTGAACCTTCGCGAAAAAAAATAAAAACCACAAGATAATCCAAATCACGCGAATTTTGCGAAGATAAATATTTTTCTTTTTCACACACCGGAGCAAAGAATAATTCGTTGAAAACTCACGTGCAGATAAAGATGGGAATAAATTTCATTTCCATCTTTGAACCAAGTAATGTGAGGTCGAGGATTTCCTCGAGCTACGCAGAGAAAAGCAATTTTGTGTCCCAACACGTATTCCAGATCGAAATGCGACGCGAGCAAAATTTTTGCGCCCTGAAACGAAGAATTTTGACAAGAGAGTGATAAATAATTCGTTCGTTATAAATAAAATTGTGAAAAAAAATTGTGAAAGATCGAGGATCGAAAGATGATGAACTTACATTGTTGTTGTTGTAGTACTGATCGCTCTCCGGATCTCGGTATTTACCGGTTATGGGCAAACCAATTTGAACCCTTGATTTGCTTCTGCTTCTCGCTCTTCCTCTTCTCCCCGAAATTTCGACGGAAAACAGGAGAATTATCGTCAAAACGCACGCCAGACTCGCGAGACGAGGCATATTGTTCTAAAAAGAAAAAATACAAATCCCGAAAAATACGAATTGTCCGGGGATATTTTTGATTGAAGTTAAAAAAAAAATTCGTAAAGATTGTCGGGGTTGAACGAGACGAAATGGTAAAAATAAATTCGTACGACGAAAAAAAAAAAACGTAATGCAACACTAACCGAGATCAGACAACGGTCGACGATGACACGAAGAGCCAACGTAACTGACAGCCATCCACTCATTACTCCCCTAGTGTCCTCTCCTATCCATTACAGACTTATAGCTGATACCATCAGAGCTACCGTAACGCATATACATATCGCACAAAGATATCCTGAAAATCTTCCACTGAACGAAACGCTAAAATCTCTCGACCGAATCATAACCGATCGAAACGTTCGTTCAACCACGAGCCGATTGTGAATCAACCAACGTATTTTACCCTCCGACCAACGAGTTTAATCGATTGATTGATCGATTGAAAAATAAACAAAAATAATTATGATTCGAAAAATAAATTTTAAAAATATTGATTTTGCGAGGAAAATCGTAGAATTTGGAGAAGAAAAAAAAAAGCAAACTTGTCCCTTGATTCGGTGTAAATAAAATGGATTGAAGTGCCGTGGATTACTCGCGTCGAAAGCTTCGGGCATATCACCCTCCATTATTCTAATTATGAGGTAATGGATTGGAGCTAGGGGGACTGCAAGCCTTTATTTGCGTTGTTGCATACGCAACGCACAGAGCTAGAAAGTACCAATGTATCGTCGTACGTGTTGTCAATTGTTTATTCGAATTATCGATCCGCTGAAAAATTCCGACGGATCGTTCGTCGATCCGACCGCGAATCAAAATTAATATCCAAAAATTAGTTTTTATTGCATATTGGATCGTCAGTCTCGGCAATTGCGTAAAAATGTTTGGACAAAGGTGAGAATTTTATCATAAACACCCAATAAAATACCTATTAAAATTTACCGATGCATAAAAAAAATTTGAAACGACGATTTTTCCATTAAAAAAAAAAACGAAATCATGTCTCTCACATTTTTATACAATTCGTTACTGATTTTCTAAGGTTCTACGTCCTTTCGTGTATTTATTTTTATTTATTCATTCATCATTAAATCGACAATTAGTAAGAAATCATGACATAATCCGTTCTGAAACTTCGACGATCGACGGCGTACTGATTGTCGGCTTGACACTCGTAATAACCCGCGTCTTTCTGCGTTGCAGGATCGATTTCCATCTTCGATTTAACCGTATCGTTGCCAATCGGCCATTCGTGAACCTAAAAATCAAACAAAAAAAAATATATACATCGCCCATTTATTTATTCGATTAATTTTTCATAATTAAAAAATTGTTTCTTTTCCGACGTACGTACTTGAAAAAATTTGTGATGATACAATTCTATTCCGTCCTTGAACCACGTTATTTCCGGTCTGGGATATCCTCGAGCCATGCAGAAGAAAGTTATTTTTCTTCCGAGCATATAATCGAGCTCGAAGTGCGATGATTTTACGATCGTCGCACCCTGCGTAAAAATCCCCGTTCGTCGTATAAATAAAACTCGTAAACGCGAAAGTGTATAAAAAAACAAAAAAAAAATTTTTTTTTAAATGTTTCTCAATGACTCACATCTTTGTGCCCGTAATATATCGCACTAGCGGGATTACGACCTGGAATCAGTATCTGACCAGCGTTTATTCTGCCTCCTCTTCCGCGCATTCTTCCACCGCGTGGTCCGCTGCCGGCTTTCGCAGCTTCCGAACTCACGCAAAAAATCGTCAACATCAGAAACAAATTGAACAGCCACCTTCTCCTCATCCCGATTTTCTGCAAAAATAATTCGACGATCGATAAAAAAAAATTCTTACGCTTAAAAAAAAAAAAAAAAAAAAAAAAAAAAAGAAACGCATTATTATGATTATTATTATTTTCAAAACGAATGTTCATAAGCAATTTGCGGGACAATTTGCGAAACATTCGCGCGACTCCGTTGAATTGGTCACGGACGCGAAACACTTAAATCGCGTCTGATAAATCGTAACTGCCGGGCAATCACCAATTGATACAAAACGCCGTATATATATAAATAATGGTAACCACTGACCGTTGGAATGACCGAAGCGACGTGGAATAAATCGTACGTGGAGACTCGGTTTTGTCGCGATAACGAGAGAAGGTTGAACGGAGCGAACAAAACTGGCCGTTGGTCGCAGCCTAAAACATGAATGGTTCCAAAGCTCTGGGAGATGGAAACGCAGTCGCTACAGTGTCGGAGTTATGAATCTCAATTGAATAATTATGCGTAACCCATTGGCACCATGCCCATCGGCGAATCACGGCGGGAGAGTGAACGACGACCAAAACATTTAACCGCCGAGATTTAAAAGAAAAAAAAAAAAAAAAATTATACACACACCCACACACGCACACAAGATGACCCCTCGACAAAAGCCTCGTTTATTCATTAGTCCATGCGATGAATGCAAATTTAAATTGGAACGTTGTTGTAATGAGGAGAAAAAAAAATTGTTCGGAATTGATAAATATTTTTCGGTTTGAAGAAAACGTTTGACCGACGAGATTTAAATGAAGAAAAATAATACATACGCACACGCACACAAGCCGGGTCCTCGATGAAGACCTCGTTTATTCATTAGTCCATGCGATGAATGCAAATTTAAATTAGAACGTTGTTGTAATGAGGAGAAAAAAAAAATTGTTCGGAATTGATAAATATTTTTCGATTTGTTTTTTTTTGTGTTTCTTTCAGAGGATTGTGGAACGTTCCGTACATCACGAATTGTTATTTGGTAAACGCTACTGTCTTGAAAAATCCCGCGACTCGTCCGTCGTACGTTAACAACGATCTGGACCCCGACATGGCCTTCGCGATGTCCAACCGAAACAACGACGTCTTCATGTTCGTCAGCAACAGATTGGAATTCGGGCATCTCGTCAACGCCGACGATTACAACACAGAATTATCCAATCCCGACATGTACGAGATTTTCAACAACAAAATCGATTGGCAAAAGCGTTACATTCACGAGAATTACACGGCTAATTTTGATCCCGAAAACACACCGCCGCAGGTAGATAAAATAACGCGGCAATGCAGCTTAACAAAATATATATATATATATATTTTTTTTTTCTCTTTATTTTACAACTATAATCTGTTATCAACAATAACAATAAATAGTTTTGGGTATCAAAAAATATATGATAATAAAATAATAATAATCAATTCGTTTCCATTTAATTATTAACTCGATTGAAAAAAAAAAACAAAGAAAAATATAAAAATAGAAATGAAAAATCAAGAACAAAAATTGGAATATCTCGAATTAAATGATAATAAAATAATCATGAATAAAAAAATTAATAATAAAATTTTTAAAAATAATAATAGCGCAATAATTTTGTTAAATTTTATTTCTCAGCCCTGTCCGGATGTTTACCGGTTTCCCATCGTCACCGAGAAGTTCACCAAAGCGTTGATTGAAATCGTCGAAACGTTCGGTCAATGGTCCGACGGATCTAATCACGTGAGTGGCCTTGAATTAAAAAAAAAATAAATGATAATTTAAATAAAATTGCTCGTAAACTTTATTATTTTGACAATCCGAGGACGCAACTACCGGCACAATGGATTTATTTCATTGTCGAGTTTTTTACGATGAAACGTAGGAAAAACAAATAATGTTTTTCGACAGGATCCGAGAATAGAAGGGGGTTACGAAAACGTGCCGACTCGCGATATTCACATGAAGCAAGTTTCGTACGAAAGACACTGGTTGCATTTTCTGAGGGAATTCGTCAGTCCGCTTCAGGAACACGTCTTTCTCGGCTACGTTCACGACGTAAGATTGTTGAATTATCTAAGCATGCGAATGTTAATTTTTTAGGATCCACGATTGGAAAACGGTTACGAAGCCGTACCGACCCGTGACATTCACATGAATCAAGTTGGCTACGATGACGCGTGGATGGAATTTTTGAATGAATTCGTTTCACCGTTGCAACAACACGTTTTTACCGGCTACCTAGATTACGTAAGATCACGAGAGAAATTACGATACCGAAATTGGATGGGGTTTTTTTTTTATCCTCCTAGTTTGTTTCTGTTTCAAATTTGGTTCGGTTTGATTCCAAAATGAGGAATCTAATCGTTAAATTCACGACAACACGGCTGTAAAAATCGTTTCAGGATCATATTTTTCATTCATTCCGTACACTTATTCGTTGGGAAATCATCGGTGTTCGAAAACAAACGAAAATAGTTATCGCATAGTCAGCACACGTGTACGAAGCTTGATAGTTAATTTTTTTGATGGACTACGGAGATTTTCTTCATTAATTGTTTAATCTCATATTTTTTCACAGCCTCCGCGTTCTCACATGAATTTCGTGGTTCGTTACAAACCGGACGAACAACCTTCGCTCAAGCCGCATCACGATGCTTCGACTTACACCATCAATATTGCTTTGAACAAAGCTGGTATCGATTACGAAGGAGGAGGTTGTCGTTTTATTCGTTACAATTGTTCCGTAACCGACACGAAACCCGGTTGGATGTTGATGCATCCCGGAAGGCTCACGCATTATCACGAGGGACTTCTAGTCACCAAAGGAACTCGTTACATCATGATCTCCTTCGTGGATCCGTGAATCGGTAAAACACGAGAGACGAAAACGGAAAATTGAATGAAAAAGAAAAATTGAAGACCATTAAAATTCGTCTTAATTCTCGTTAATCGCAATTTCGATCAGCGCAAATTGTCATCTCACGTACCATTTTCGCACAAACAGACCAAACGAAACAACTTGTTCGCCTAATAATTATATATATATATATATACATGTTATCGATACTATTTTTGTATTTCAATCTGTATTACGAGTATATGCATGTTTGTACGAGATATTGTGCTACTTTGATAAGTTAAATAATTGTAAATATACGAAACTAATCGACGATACTTTGAGAATACTTTTTTTTCTATCATTTTTTTCTGGTTAAACCTGCGAGAAACATTTTTTTTTTTCGTGGACAGGCGTTTGAATGAGATATTGTTTCTTTTTGGTTTTTTTTTTGTATAAATATCGTGTATATTTTTCCAGAAAATCTAATGTACAATCATACAATAAATGCATGGCCTACCGAATATTAATACAATTTTTCAGCATCGATGGACAAATTAAATGCCATATGCCGTGTCTGGTAAGCGTTTTCGTACGAACGGCTTTTAATCTTGATCGCGTGATCGATAAAATTTTGTTAATCGTCCGGAAAAAACGCATTAAAAAAAAAAAAAAAATAGAATGCCGTTCGTTGTCGAATGAAGCAAGTGCTAAGTAAATCGCCATAAATTTTCGTTGATACCTTCGGCGTGCGGCTGAAACGATTGGCAATGCGGATCGCAATTATCATTTGTGAATCAATTGCGTTGCGCAATTTTCCGGGATCGTGTGTGAATTTTTGTTTTCCTCGTTACCTCTTTTTCTTTTTTTTGCTATTCGTATATTATTTCGTATTTTACAATATTAGGAACATTCACGGGACAATCTCACAACGCACTAAGTAACTATTTATCGATGAAGTGTTAATATTACTGTTATTATTATCATTATCATTATTTTATTTATTTTTCTCGCCGGCAAACGAATTTCAAACAAATGACTCTTGAATATATTTATTTACACGGTAAAAAAGTAGTTAGTTCGGACGATAACGCGGCAAATGTCACAGCGCGACAACGGTATCGATCGATCGTACACCAATCATTCAAGAATAATTTAATTAGGAGGAAAAAAATTTCAAATTTAATTTGATATTCACCGACGAATTATAATTTGTTGATTTTATTAATCTCGAGACGGAAAAAAAAGCATTTTTGTTCTTTTTTCATTATTATTATTATTATTATTATTATTATAAGTAAGTAGGTTAGTTCGTTATTCTAAAGCTGCCGCGTGGATAGTTCTGTCGGACACGCGAGCTTCGTCGAAATCGAGTTGGGCGAATTCTTGTTCGCTCACAAACGTCGATTTTCACAGGCACTGTAGCATAATGCGTCCGCTTATTTATCTCTCTCTCTCTCTCTGAGGGCTCATCGAGATCTTCGATACAACGGTTTCCACGAGAATACGTTAACAAATTACATTGTTCAATTGGAATGTACAATATTTGTGGGAGCGATCGTAGTTCTCCGGCGCAAAAAAAATAAATAAATGAAAAGAAACATTTTAAAAAATCGAGAAATCTTGGTTCAATCGATAATAATACCCGATAAGTTATGGAATATTTCATTTATTCGACAAAACACGATAATATCAAATTAATTTGAAACCAGATAAAAATGCGCCGTTCGCCATTGAGAGACGAAATTCGTTGAAAAACGTTTTTTTTTTTTCCCCCGTCTATTTCCGTGCAACAAGTAATTTGCAATGGTTTTTTTTCTTATATCTTTATTTTTTTCTATCCTTCGAGATCGACTGACGGCCAAACGCGATCGAAGGCGGACGCGGATTTTTCGAATTTGACTAAAAAAATTATTTACAGTATTTTCGAATTTCCTACGTGAGAATAAGGACAGAAAAGAATCGAACGTTAATATAGAATGAGCGATTGTACAGATTTGTGTTTGGTTCAATAACCGGCTCGTTTCAACTCGTTAAGCTGATGCGCCAATTTTTCCTCCTTCGTGCGTCTCGCTTGGCCTAATTTTCGACACTCGACGTAAGTGCTGAGAAAACGTTCGACGTCGATCTTTCGATTCAAAAAATCTTCGGCCAATTTTTCGCTGTCCTCGTGACTGTCGTCCGCCGCTCGTTTCAAACACTCTTTTATGTGATCCGGGGTGAATACAACCGACAGCTTGTTGTATTGTTGTATGAGATTGTCGTAACGTGCTTTGAGCACGGTTACCGTTTCCACCTTGGCCGCAACTTCCGTTTGAAGCTCTTCCAGTTCGGCTTCCTTCGTTAAATTCGCGGCTATGGGAAAAAAGAACTAATAATATTATAATAATAAAATGCAATAATAATAATAATATTATATTATTATATAAATAATATATATTATAATATTACTATTATTATTATTATTATTATTATCATATAATAATGCTATAATATATATTATTATATTATTTAATAATAATAAAATGCAATAACAATAATAATAATAATAATATTATATAATCATATATAATAATATATAATTAATATAATAATTATATTATTATATAAATAATAATATATAATATTATAATATTATTATTATTATTATCATATAATAATAGTATAATATATAATATTATTATTATTATTATCATATAATAATAGTATAATATATAATATTATTATATTATTTAATAATTATAATATAATATAATAATATATAATTAATATAATAATTATATTATTATATCAATAATAATATATAATATTATAATAGTATTATTATTATCATATAATAATGCTATAATATATAATATTATTATATTATTCAATAATAATATTATTATTATTATATAATAATGATAATATTTAATATTATTTTGATTAAAAGTTAAATTTTTTTGTTCCGTAATTTTTCCATCAACAATCGAATACTCACAGGCAATTTTTTCGACACTATCAATGTGCTCGTCGATCGCGTTATTCAAGTCTCCGAGTTGCGTATGCTTATCCAAAAATTCATCCATGGAATCGTCGTCCTCCCCGAGTTTTCTCAATTCCTCGTTGCTCAAATTGTTGAGCTCGGGAAAAATTAGGCTCTCGGACGTGTTCGGTTGCAAATGATTCGGCATCGATTGCACGTAATTCGCGTTGACGTAATGGGAATTAGCGTACAACGTCGAGTGACGATCGGACGAGTATTGTGACGGGCTCGCGTTGCGCTGCGAATTGACGATTCCGGTGGTGCAGTTTGGGACGTAAGTCGCGTGATGCGACCCAACCGCGTAAGCCTGAGACGTTTGAACGTCCGTGATGCAAGAATTCGTATAATTGTACTCGTAAGCGGAAGAAGCGTTTGTGGTTGACGATGAAAATTGCGGATATTGCTGCGAATTGTAGTAAGAATTGTAGGACGTGGACGGGAGCTCGGGATAACGTTGCAGAGTGTAAGACGGCGAGGCTCTGCCTTGCAAATCTGAAAAAAAAAAAAAGAACAAAAAACAAAAAACAACGATAAAAAATAAAATAAAATAAAGAACCAAGGAAAGAAGCAAAAATGGTGTTACGATATGAAAACCAAAAGTAGAATGTTGAATGTAAAAATTATTGAATAGGCATTAAGCGTTTGATATGTATTTTTTTTTTTTTTAACCCCAGCCTTACCTCTGTGTGCGCCGGTCGAAGCGAGGCCTGTATCTTCCTGTAATTGAGGCGGGTTTTTGCTGAACTCCCGTATTATTGCCTGAACTACGCGACCGAGATCGCTGTGGACCGTAAACTGCGACAGAATTTTAATTTTTGTTTTATAATCCACTCGTCGTCGGGCTTCTTTTCTAGCTCGACAGATCGCGACATATATTTTGCGTCGAAAGCCATGCAAATGCAAACGCAGTTGTCGGACACGCTTATTCACAAGTTTGACTCGTTTGAATCATTTTCAACAATAAAATTGAGAGAAAAATCTATTTTTGTTTCATTTGTTTGGATTAAATGGAATTGCGTAAGCGTCGGACTCTGCAAGGCCGATCGGCTTTGAACGAGAGATCTCGCAGCTGCTCACGACTCACTCCAAACATATATATACGTTGGATCCAACGATTGGATACTTACATTCAAGAGTCCCGGAGCGCTCGTTATCTCGCTGTGCTCGTTGCACCAAGGATGCGCCACCGGAGGCGAGACTCTGAGTACAGGTTTTTCCAATGGAAATTCAGGGGATAGCGAGACCATGATTGCCATGCGCGTAGGTCCGGCGTCAAACTGAACTTGGTATTCCACATCTTCTCTCAATTCTAGCACACTTAATCACCAAAAATACAGATGAATCATCCAATTCCATTTAATTATCAACTTGATAAAAAAAAAAAAACGATGGAAAATACGAAAACGGAAAAATAAAAATCAAAAATCGAGGATGGTGAATCAGCCATTTGCATTTAATTATTAACTCGATAAAAAATAAAAGAAAATACAAAAATAAAAATCAACAATCGAAAATACGAATTAGAAAGAGTTCGAATACAGATGAATCATTCATTTCGATCTAATTATCAACTCGGCCTAAAGAAAAGGAAGCAGGAAAATCCAAATATAAAAATTTAAAAAAAACAAAAAATTTGGAAAAGCTCGAATTGTTAGTTTCAAAATGATTCGTACGTTAAAAAGCGTTGAGAAGAATCGAGAACCGTGCGGAGAAAATATTCGTGAATAAATCGTTCGACGTTGCGATAAATGTTTCAAGCTATACCGTTGAATGAGGTTAAGTGGAGGTTACGATACAAATTTGACGAATTAAAAAATTTCCTCACTTGTCGTTGAAGATTTTTAACGTGTCGATCTGGCGCTTTCTCTTAACGGCGGCATTCTCATGTTCTCCACGGAATATTCGCGATATCATTTAAATGCCTTAATTTTGAATAAAACATTCGCTTATCCGTCGATGGTCCTGTCAAACCAACCATCCAGCAGACCAGCTGTTCCGATGTTTGCTCACTTCGCGATATAGGATCGAGATATCGAGAAGGGGGGAGTGCAGCCAGGGGCAACCGCGGAGTAGCGGGGAGATGCAAGATGCACGGATTTTAGGTAGATGCATTTTTTATCTGTGATTTTGAGTGATCACATGACCCAACGCCAACTCCTAGCGTCCAGTTTGGAACCATAAAACTTGTGTCCACAAATTCGGTTGATCTCACAAATTCCGAGCGAACCGGCTGGAAATCTTGTCCATCTCTTCAGTCGATATTACAGCACGCGTGAACATATGATCAATTTTATAATTACGCATGCATGCGTAAACATATTATAAATCATTTTATAATTGAAACGCTTGATGAAGAGAATTCTTCCGTGATTCAGGATTCGTCGTCACCTACGTAAAGTTGGCTGATTGATTCAAGCAGGATTTGATTTCTAAAAATGGCAAATAATTGGCAATAAATTGTCTTCGAAGGAAAGCAGCAATTTTCCTTGTCCAGAACATTATCCTCGTGAACGAGGATATAGATTTTTTATCGTCGAGGCACAACGGACGATTCTACGACAATGCATGTTGTACCCAAATTTAAGCCAATAGCAATCGTTCTATTCCGTTGTTGGGGGCTCTGTCGACGGTGGCGCCATCACAATTAACGGCCGTACAATCGTTACTGCGTACAAAATAATTCAACGCAATTTAAACGTTAAGTTGTCTATCTTTTGCTCCAATCTTCATGGCTTTAAGCGATGGACCGAGACGGCGGGAGGATGTGTATACCGTTTCATCTTTTTTCTTCTTCTCCGTACCGACAATTGTTTATTTTCTAAGCTTCACGAAGATCGCAATTTCGCAATGACGATTATAAATACGAACAATCTTTAGTTTCGCTCGAATGTTTCAACGGTCGAAAATTCATCAAATGAAAACTTGACAATCCATGAAACAGTGAGAAGTCGAATACGCGAATATTATAATGCCAGTTTTTCAAGAATCGTGTGCTGAGGTAAATTAAATCCTTCACCGTCACACTGGGTGGAATCCACCCGTCGATCAACTGAATACCGGCGTTTTTCGTTTTCATCTGTTCATGAATTTTTTTTAACACGTTGCCATTTTATTTCTAATAAATAAACGTTTTGTACATTATTTGGGACGTTTAAAGCATGTTCGGTGATTTTTTCAACCACTTTGGACGGATAGTTTGCTCACAATAGTGTTTTTAATAGTGACAGGGTGGAATCCACCCGGGATGGCGGTTGCGATATTATTTCGTAGTGCGACGGCGAAGGGTTGAAACATGTATGATGATGATAATTATCGATGTTCAATTGTTGTCGCTACGAATGAAAGAGTAATGGTTTATCTTCGTTTCCGCTGTCGACAGCAAATTCAAGCACAAACCGTGATAATAATACATCCAGGCTCGCAGAATCTTAGAATGGGACGTGCGTCGGATTTGAATCCTTGTACTCTGCTCAATGCGATTGCTAGAAGACGGAAACCGGAAGGCACCGAGCACCAGGATTCCTTCCTGCCCGGTCTCGTACCTCGGGTATGCGAATGAAACGCTTGTCGTAAAATTTCTCCCATCTTTGAGTCATTTTTGCCACATCGACGATCGAACCATAATTATTTCGCAGACGAAAGAATTGACGCAAGCGATGGAAGAATCCAGACTCCAAGTGTCTCACACTCTTCAATCGTGCTTGCAATCGGACGGCAGAAGGCGATACGCCACTCCGCCTCAGCAAATAGCCGCTTTTAATCGCCGATCCAATCCCGAAGTGCTTTCTCCGACCGACGACGAGTGGACCAAAGCCGATCGGGACATCATAGTGGGCGATGACATTCTCAATTTGAATCCTCGCGAGAATTTCAATATTCATTTTCCATATCGAAGGGGAGAGCTCAACGTTCACTCCGGTCCGGGAGGAAGTCTCAGAGCCGTGCTGGCCGATCTAAAAACCATTTGGGAGTACGTTCTTACCGCGAAGATGGATATTCCGCTCCGGGATCTCAGGCACTACAGAGCCGTTCTCATTGTACCTGATATTTACAATAGACAATACTTGAAAGAATTGACGACGCTCATGCTCTGCGACATTGGTTTCGGCGGCTGTTTTCTGTTACAAGTTAGTCGGACTTAAATTTTGAATATCAGAAAAAATGAATGAATAAAATGAATAAAAAAAATTGAAATATTAATTATAAATATAATAATATAATATTACATAATTAATTATATACTCTAATATAATTAATTTTAATATTATATAATTAAATATAATATTATTATAATTAAATAATAATCAATAAGTATTCATATTATGATTATACAGTAACAATATAATTATATACTAATTGGTATTAACAAAAATTTAATTGCAAAATAAATAAATGAAGGAATTTTAATATTAATCATATAATAAATAATATAATATTGTTATATTATTTATTGTAATAAATAATTATATACTAATTGGTATTAAAAAAATTTAATTGCAAAATAAATAAATAAAGGAATTTTAATATTAATCATATAATAAATAATATAATATTGTTATATTATTTATTATAATCAATAATAAAATATAATAATAATAATAATAATATATAATAATTATATTTTTTATAATATTATTATATTATTTATTATATAATCAATATTTAAATTGGTTCATTTATTTATTTTGCAATTACATTTTTTTAATACCAATTATTATATAATTATATTGTTACTATATTATCATAATATTATCATGATAATAATTATTTTGTTTTCTTCTACATTTTGGTATTTTGTGAAATTTCAGGATCACGTTGCCGCGACTTTCGGAGCGGGATTGGGATACGCGTGTGTGGTCGACGTGGGCGATCAAAAAACCTCGGTCTCGTGCGTCGAGGACGGTATATCGCACAGAAACACGAGAGTGCGTATGGATTACGGTGGCGGTGATATTACTCAGACATTCTTATGGCTACTGCAGAAGTGCGCGTTTCCCTACAAAAATTGTGAACCTTCCAACAGATTGGACGCGCTCCTTCTGAGTCAGATGAAAAAAGATTTTTGTCACGTTGATCTCAACGTCTGCGGATCGCAGGAAAAAACTTTCGCCGTGAGAAAACCCAAAGAACCCACTGAAAAATATACGCTTCAGGTACTTTGGGAATTGCTCGTCAATTTATGGGGAAAGGATTTCTCGAATCACCGAATTGTAAACCTTTCAATTCGGTGACTCGAGACGACCCTCTCTTATATTTTTTCGTAAAAATAAAAAAATTTCAAAAATAATTTGCAATGCATAAAAATTTGTGGAATTTTCATTTTTGTTCAACAGGTCGGAGACGAGTGTCTCGTTGCACCTCTGAGTCTTTTTCAACCGGAACTCTTCAAAGTCACCGGTTCTCACGTGGTTCACGTGCAAAAACGTTCGATGGGAGATCCCGAAGATCCTCACGATGAAAATTATTTGCGAGAAACCAGCGTGAGCAAAAAAATCGAATAATCCGCTATTTTCTTTCAAATTTATTTTTATTCGATCGAAAATTTGACTTCCCCGGTGTTTTTTTTCAGCGAAGAGGAATGAAAGAAAATTTGGAACAAACGTTGGAGATGCAGGAAGAAGTGACGACACCGGCTGTAGCCGGCGAGGAAGAAGTCGTGGTTGACGCGGTTGATTCAGCTCCGATTGCTTTGTCGAATCGTGATCTCGACGCTCCCAAAGATTTTGTCGTAGGTCCTCAACAACTTTTGGGTCTCGATCATGCGGTTCTTCAAAGCATCGACAGATGCCGTGAGTTCGGACGGCTTTTAGAAAATTTGGCGATAATTTTTTTGTTTTGTTCTTTAGTTTGATTCGACTTTGGTTTGTTTATTGATTATTACAGCAACGGACGATTTGAAGAGAAAAATGTATAGCTGCGTTCTCGTAGTCGGTTCGGGAATGAAATTTCAAGGGATTGGCATGTGGTTGCACAACAGAATATCCCTTCAAATACCCTACATGTATAGAGCAGGTTTGTGTTAGTTTTTTTTTTTTTTTTTTTTTTTTTTTTTAAATTCGCGAATTAATTTTTCGACGAATTTGGCTGAAATTTCTTTGATTGCAGAACAATTGGATATTATAACGCAGCCGAAAGAAATGGATCCGGGCATGACTGCGTGGAAGGGTGCGGCGATTTTGAGCTGTCTGGAATCGGCTCAAGAATTGTGGATAGATCGTCAGGAATGGGAACGAATCGGCGTCAGAGTACTTCGAGAAAGGGCTCCGTTCATGTGGTGAAATATTTCATCCACGAAAGACAAAAGAAGAAAAGAAATTGTAACGAAATTATTTAAATTAATTAACACAAAATTGGACGAGAAAAAAAAAAAATACGTACAAAATAATTTTTTTAAATATCACAGCAATTCCGTCATTCTTATTTTCGTTTTATCGTTGCGATGATAAGAGGCTACGTCCGCTTCGACCAAGAATTTTGCGAATTCGAAGGATTTTAGATCGACGTCGATGTAAACTTCGTCACCGCCTTTCGCGGCCGCTGCGGTCAGCGCCTGTAAAAAAAAAAAAAAAAAAAAAAGGAGACGTTTCGATGATTTTCAACATTTTTTTGATGAAATTTATTGTTTTATTTTTTTTTTTGGTTTGTGAACTCACAGCGAGCACGTCTTTGAATCCGTCTTCGTTGGGAAACATCTGGTCGACTACGGTGAACTGAAAATTTGCATTGTTTCAGTGAGAATAATATATTTATCGTGTATCGGAGTTTGGACTTTTTTTTTTCTTTGGATTATTATACAAATCGACTGAATCGACCGATTAAACAAAATTATTTTCAATCAGTCTTAATGAAAATTTAATTTTGGATCATACGAAGCAACTGACGTCCGACTTGGATCAAACAATATTGATATTTCATTGGACGAAGCAAATTACCAGATCACTTTTACACGTTTGAAACAATCTCTTCGACCAAGCGATTTCTTCCGTGTCGGTTTCGGTTCCGACGCTCTCCACGGCTCCCGAGCAGGCTCCTCTCATTTTTTCCAGACCTTCTTTGTTGCTTTCCAAGCTAAAATTTTCACAACGCTTCGTCGTTATCGATTCGAACGGCTGAAGAAATTTTTGAATCAACGAAACTCCACTCACTATGCAATATTTTTCCTCGTAAGAGTCTGGTTGTTGGCAATATCGTGCATAAGTTGCTGCATTTGATCGGCGACGTTTTTGATATCCCGAATCATCGTTTCGTGCAGATCTATCGTATTGGGAATCGGCAGATCTTTGGGTTCCACGCGCGAGAAGCTTTTCAATAGTCCTTGGAGTAATTTGTGATAGCGATTAGTTATCTCGTCTTTCCTGATACTCGGCGAAATCGTCGCAGCTTCGTTGTTCGAACATCGATGCCCCAAATTTTCCATCTCTTGCGTCATCTCTTCGTGCAAATCTTTCAGATGCTCGTAAGCGTCCTCCAGAGTAAATTCCACAGTTTCATCGTCATTCATCGAATCTCCGTTCATTTTGTCTCGTGTCTCGTGTCTTTGTGTCTTCCACCGAGTCAGCTGGAAAATATACAATAAAAATATCAATTTTTTGACACCGAATAAACTCCAGACGCTCATAAATTTATAGGTTATGTTGACAAAAACATTCTCCATAAATATCGGACACGCATGATCTATAAACGTTAAATAATAAAGTAAATAAACGACTATTGGCGCATAGTGCAATAACTTTGTGTCAAGATAAAAAGATCGCGATCGTACAATAAATTCACTATAGCTTGATCGATCCAAGCGAAAACTAAAATATCTTCATCACGAGCATAATTACCGTCATCAATGTACGGTTGTCAAGTGTGTACGACATGGATAATATTCGAACAATTAATTTAGAACGGGAAAATGAAAAGCCCGGGAATGCATAACGTTCGAAGCGGCGCGAAAGTTCCGTTGCGCAGAGCGTTGCCCCTGGCAACGTTGACTTAATTATGTTATTTCTCGCGCGCGCGGTTATTTTGCGAGATGTGAGCCCATCGACATAATACACATATGGACCGATGATGCTGCGAGAAAAAGTGTAATCGTAATGGAAACAGAGAAGACTACGGGTGGTTTTGAGCCTCCTTTTTTTTTACTTGAAGCTGATTGGTCGAAATCATCGAGACATAGATAATTCCAGCCAATCAGCTTGAACTAGAAAGAGAAAGATTCAGAACGACCCATAGTCCCTTCTCTCGCTACTGCGATTACACTTTTTATCGCAGGATTTTCGGTCCACATGTATATGGCGATGATGTAAGCCCGAGCGTTAGAGTACCGGAAGAAACCGGAAGTGGAAAGGGATCGGCGAAGGAGGTTTGCGGCTTGTGGGGCTTGAAATAGGATCGACACTGCGTCGCAATTGTGAAGGAGATCTAGAGATTGAAAGCTTTCCAACAATTGGGCAGGAAAGCGCGTCCCGTTGACGGACACCCCATGACGGCAGAATGCATCAATGTCGCACCGCACATCTTTGATGATCTTTACGCCGCGCAAAAGCGCAACGTGATAAATCCGGCATTTCGCCAACACAATTCCAAAACGTTGTGCCGTGAGTCTCATTGGGTCTTGCCAAATGCGGCGATGAATGACGGCATCGATCTTCATCTCGCATCTACGCGGCTGGTGCCGTGAGTTTTTATGGGTAGGTCTCGAAATCCAGAATCTCATTCTGCCGGAAACGTATATATAGATATAGTGGCGTAGCTCGCTCCACGCGTTGTACCGCGTGAAGATGGTTTTCGGCCGAATGAGATTCGGGATTTCGAGACCTACCCGTTTTTATTCCTTTGCGATACACTTGTTGATCAGAGAACAATCGATGTGAACCTTGGGTCAAGAAGGAACATATCGTGTCTGCTTGTGCTCGCCTAATTATCTAAGAAACAATAAGCGCTTCTTTCGTTGTTACGAGCCTGAACGGTGACTCGTCGCATATATCGCTTGCGAGGGTGGGGATCGAAATTCCGACTGATCAAAGTTTCGACGGGTCAATGATCCGAATTAAAATGCTTCGAAAATAAATATACCGAATCGACATAGTTCCGAATGACGATATCGCGACGGATCGAAATCTCGATAGCGTATAATACAGATATAGTGGCGTTGCTTGTTCGACCGCGTTAAGGTGGTCAAAACTTTTCAAAACTACGTGTATGGTATACATATATATAACTACATGTATGGCATCTATCCTACATCAATACCGACGGTAGCGCATCGACGATCTCAAAATAGTACCGAAGAATATAACGTTCTCGAGCTCCACGGCGATGATAAGTTAAACGGCCATTCGCTCGATCCGGGTCAGCGTTTACGACGGCCATTACCGCCATCTCATTTGACGCCGCGTAAACCGTTTCAAACGTCGCTCATTGCCTCGCGTTAATGCCATACAAAATTGTATTTCCGCGCTTTTTTCCCGTTCCGATGAGCGTCTTGCAACGGCCAGAGAATAATCTTCGTCCGCGAACGAAAGATAGTCTCATCGGTCCAAGGAATCCCGGTCGTTTCAACGTACATTCATTACAAAGCTTCGAAGTACGCGAGTGCAACAGCGCCGCGGTTACGTCTCCGACGGGCAAATGAAAACGCAACGCAGCCACCCTTCCACGGATGATATATACCATATTTCCTCGGTACATACACCCGCATGGATATAAACACCGAGGACGTATACAGGTATACAATCACGAGTAATAAACGACGTCGTTGAAATAAGAAAAGAGGCGGTGGCGAACGAGCCTTCGCGTCGTTGCTTCGCGAAACGTACGGTGTGTCCGTGAAGCTTGGATACGTATATAACCCGAGATGGATATAAAGAACGCGGCGAGGAAAAGAAGAGAACTATAACGAGGAAAAAGGTGTGGGGCACGGTTAAGCTTACCTCCACCGATCGTGGAAAGAAACGCGAGCGACAATGTGGCCGAGCATCGTTGAGACAGCTCGGAGCGAAGAAGAAAGAAGTATACTTCTGTCTTTTCCGTTCGAGAGGGGAAGAGCGAAAAAATCGGGCGAAAGGGCAAGGGAGGAAGACGGATAAAAATGCGCGCGGGAACTACGAGTACCGGGTGAGTACATTTATTTCCTCGGAGGTGGTGAGTGGCGCCACCGGTCACACGAGCACTGTGGCGCGGGGCGCTATACAGGGTGGCGCGAGGGGCGTGGGGAAGAAGGATCGCAGTGAGGGAACTACGATGTACGTATCTGTATAGATATACACGGTATATGACGGGATAACAGAGCGAGGGGATGGGGTACGAAGCGAAACGCGAAAGCCACTGAAGCGGAAGGTTGGAACGAGGCGCGCGGCGTGTGCGAACACAAACGTGGGGATTGCAGAAAGCGAACGAGCGAGGGAGGTATACAGAGCGGGCGAGCTCTCGCGGCCCGTCGGGGTTGAAGTGGGACGCTCGGATGGCGCGAAGAGGAGGATGGCGGGGGGTGGTCGCGAAGCGAAAGCACCGAGTGCGAGAGAGAAGCGAAGACAAAGCTCTTGAACCAACACGGCGGCCGGATCCATGGGCTCTAGCCGGTACCACGGAGAACCGAGGCGTGAGGGGAGCTTTTTGTTACATGCCTCTCTCTCTCTCTCTCTTTTCTCCCTCTCGCGCGCGAGGGCGGGCCGCGGATAATAAAAATGAACCACCGCGAAAGCGTGCTCGGTTGAGAGCGGCGCGGCAGCACCGCATACGGAGGGTACATGTCGTAATTGCCGAACCCCTGTCGGGGGGTCGACAACGCGCCCGAGAGCGGTCGCTGGCTGGCAAACGCACTCAGAATGCAAATTGAATTTCTAACCGTCCCTAATTTTGTAAAGGTATACACGTCGGCGTAGTTCCGCGGACCGCGGCAACCAGATGCGGCGGCGGTTCGGCCAGAACGAACCTGCGGCTCGCATTCGGCGTTTCCTCTCGTTTCGATGCGAAAGTTGCCAACCCGTCCCATCCCCCTCGCACCTATCACGCGTTTAAACTCGCGCTTCCCGCAGCGCCACCCTCGCTTTTCCAAGCCCGTGCGGAAAATAGTAAAAAATATAAATAAAAAAGAGGAAAAAAAAAAATATTGCGTCCCGCAAATCGCGCACTCTCGCCGTGCCTCCGGGCGTCGGAAAATTCAACGCGGGAAAATGAGTTTTTGGGGCACGCGCTTTTCCGACCTATCTCCGGGGTTTGGCAGGACCGACCGACCTACGGCTTCGCGTTGATTACTGGCTGTTAATTAATGCGGCCGTATTGATTAGAACGGAATTATTCGTTTTGCGCGTTATTCCGCCCAAATTTTTTTTTTCTTGGGTGAGTTTCCGCTGTGGATTTTGTGGGGGGTGCTCGCGTGCATCTGCATTCGTGAAGAAACCATTTTTTTGCGTGACCAACAAGCATTTCATGGATTTTACAGAATCTTTGTCGGATAAAATGAATTTAATTTTCGTGAATGGAGTAAAGAATAAAATTTATGGGATTGCATTGAATTATTCATTTCTGGTTAACGAAATTAATATATATGCGATATACGACGGTTGAAAGAATTGTTGGGCGAAGGAAGGAAGGAGGAAAAAGTCGTAGGGTTTGCGGCAACCCGAAGATTTACCACACGTGAAGGGAGAGTGTTTGCGTGGGGGCGATAAGAACATTGCGAGCCCCATCGCGGAGCTCAGACCGCCTCGTGCAACGGCGAAACCATGCATACGGGGCTTTTGTTTTTGACCCCGGCGTCACGCGAACCATTCGAACAACCACCCGCGCTTTTTCTCTCCATCCCACGCTCTCTCTCTCTCTCTCTCCTCTCTCAATAAAAGTCAAAGGACCCAGTCATATTCTCACCGTGTACGAGCTCTGTATGTGCGCCGCCCTACACAGACTTTTGTCCCCTCTGCGTGTCGTCAGTTTCTATCACGCGGCACTTGTAATCATCATACGCTTTTGCGAGTATACGTCTTCCCTCGACCGGGATTAAAAGCTCATAAATTATCGGTTCTCCGACGCTACGCGCCATCTACGCGTGCGATCTCCAGCCCTTGGCATCGTGTACAACGTTACATAAAGCTACCGCATAACGTCAGCTTTGCATACGCCCTCGGTTAAATACTGATAGTATTGGACAAAAAACAACGTTCAATTCGCTCGAAAATTCGCGTCGATCGAACTTTTTATCTATATTGTTGCTGTATCATTTTTGTTAGGGTTCCTTTTATACGTGTTTGTTCAACAATTCGGTGAAAAATAATCGAGAAAGAACGTGGATGTGTGGGGATAAGCAAAAGTATTTGCGTTAAAAAAATATGTGTAAATAAATAAATACAAATATCGATCCAATATTGGTGTGTCTTAATTTTTTTTAATCATGTAATTTAAAAAATGAAGAATTTGGAAAAATTCCAGAATGACTATATTAAGGAGCACCCTAATATATATGTATGATATATATTTGTTTACTTATTTATTTAAATATACGGTTTCACCTCCAATACGTCTTTCCACTCATATATCAATGTGTTATATACATATTTATATGCTGATCCAACCACGAGATCAAAATCTCAAGCTCGACGATGATAGTTTATTGAGAAACCCATAACCAAAGCAGAACCCCGACATCTCTGAGCTCGCACGTGCGTTGAATGGCCGGTCGCGTGTCACACTGCCCCGCGCATATATACGATTCAATAGTATCACAGATTCGAGGGTTTCGTGGCGCGTTCGACTGTACGATATTAGCGTGTGTTTGCGCGTACACGCGACAGGCTATTCGCACGCGACACATTAATCTACTTTTTTCCAACCCCTCGTGGACTGCGACTGCTAATATCTACGGCTCGGTTCAATTGCGGTAGGTAACGCGGTCTTTGCGAGAAGAAAAAATGAAAGCAATTGTGGAAGTCGATCATTACCGACGGCCGCCATAGTCCGCGTTCACTGATTGCTCCCGTAGAATTTGTTCTCTTACGTTGAATTGCCAATTCGGAATAATGAATTGCGAAACAATCGTTATAGATTGTCCATCTGAATTTTGTGAGTTGGTTTTCCATCATTTTTCAAATATTTTTCGTGGAAAATATGAAGGTTTTACAATTGCAATTTTTAAAGCACTTGAAGCTTGTCAATCTACCCCTATTGATAAGATCCTATGATACCGAGCGACAGTGATATCGTTCTCGTATCTGCCATACGTCACACACGTTTTCACATCGCTCCGTAAACCACCGGAAGACACGCACGTTCTCCGCCGGGCCGTACATCGTCCGTTGGCGTGACAAGGGTTGGAAGCGACGATGGGATGGGATCTCCTCTTCTACCCCAAGCTGCAGCAACAGCCGCTGCAGAGGCGTCGATGGCGCCCGGTCAACGCGGAAATACCTGCGGCGCGAGGTCGAAGATTCAGATATATAGGTGTGCACGTGTGTGGAAAATCCATAGCGACCGACGTCGTTGAGGTTCCATCCCTCCATAAATCACCACACCACACCCCCGGCATCGATCGCGATGCTCGAACGAGCATAAATAATTTTTTTTCCATCATTTTCCATATCGAAGGAAAAATTTTTGAATTCTGAGGTGTGACAGAATTTTTAGTTCACCCACTCTAAACGTCCACAACGAGTTAAGATGATGTGTCAAATGAGACTTTGAAATACTCGGAATTGACATTACGTCACGCGCATATCTTTCTCTCTTCGCGACTTGTTTTGTTTTTTTTTTAATTGGAAAGTGCGAGAATCTCAATGAAGAGATGATGATTAAGAAAAGAAACCAAATTCTTCGAACCACCTTGACGCAACCCCAGCGCCTTCTTTCATCGTCCCGCGAGCGTTATTTTCCACCCCTTCTTCTTCCGAAACCCGCCAGGCTCGCATACACGGGTCACGGCTTTTACTCCTCGCCCATATGCGTCCACGTGGAAAGCGCATATAACGGCACGCTCGTGCGTTCGTACGAAAAACGAAAATGATTTTACAGCGCGGCTATAATACGCGTCCCGCTTCCATAAGTTTCCCCCGTTCCAACGTTGTTGCGGAGGGGTTCGCAACGAGTGCCACGGCTCGCGAGTATTATTAAACCACAAGCAGAATTTCCGATGGTCCGGAGTATAACGACGGACACGCGCGCCCGTTACAACCCCCTGCTTTCGTCCTCTCCCCCGCACTGTTCTTCTCTGGCAGAGGCGCGCCGCGACCCTCATTCATCATAAATGCAATCAGATCGTATTACGCGCCATTACCATACGCCATACCGCACCCGTATTCCCTCGTCCCGTTTCCACCGCCGCAACCCCCCTTGCCCACGCCCCACCTCTGATTCTCGCCCTTTACGCCCTCTCATTCTTTCAAAATTTTACCCTCGCGCCACTAAGAGCTACGACTCTCCGCTCTTCCATTTTTTTCTCGTCATTCGCACGCATTTTCCCCGACCATTCTGCCGCGACGAATGCAAATTATCACATTTTTCTTACGCTCGCGCGCGCTTGAAAATTTCGTTTCCGCCAATTACGCTGCAATCAGAGTTAGGGAATTTTCACGATCCCGTCCGGACGAATCGGATGCAATATATTTCCCCACGTTCACACATTTTCTTCCCGAGCTTTTCGAGCCAGCCGAGACTCAGTTCTTTCGCGGAATTTTCCGCAAAGTCTTTATTCGAGATGCGGGAAGAGTAATGAAAAAACAACAGAGAATCGTTGAGTCAAGGCTCACAAGTTTCTCCGCGTATCTTACCGATAATTCGTTTTTTGTCCCCTCTTTTTCGGTTACCGCGAAGCCCTTTGTACTTATCGTGGAAAAGGTTCTCGCGTGCTTTACCGAGTCGGTTACTCACCAAAGGGTGAGACACCCTCCCGGGCTTTTACGCGTATTTTTTCTAGCTCTTTTCACCCGTCCGGGCCATCCTTCGTTCCATGACATATCCTTAGGTTCCATCCCGCGTGGTTTCGCTAACGCGTAGGCGTGCTTTCCAAACATTCGTGGCATTGGACGATCGCCTTTTCCGTCCTAGATATACAAAAATCTTCGGGGGCAAAATAAATATACACCCGGGCCGGTCGGGCTTCGGGATGGGGCTGAGTGGAATACGTCTGCTCGGGTATACGCGATCTTATCGAGCTTTTCGCGACGCAACGTGGGCGTACGAATATCCCGACGTTATAGCCCACGAGCGCGTGTGAGAATGTGCGTGAAGCTTTTACGGTTATAACGCGTACGTGCGGCAGATGATGCGAGTGCCGCGTTCGGAATCGTGTCGCGTAAGGGCGGATAGGACGGAGTAGATACGGCTGCGCTAGTCAGACATCGAAGTTGAGAAATGGAGTGGCACGTGACGCTTCGCCTTGTGTATATTCTCCCGTATTTCTCGACAGTGGTGTACTTTATCCATCCCTCTGCTGCCACCCCTCGAGCCACAGACGTCTCCGGAGTCTCGTGCGACAACGATCCACTTATCCGACGGTATTGTTAATATCATCCGCCGTATCGTCGTCCCGGCTCGAAGCTACTTTCCAGAGGTTGAAAAAAAAAAAAAACCGTTGGAGTAACCGAAGGTACATTGTCGTGATAAGGTTGACTCAAGCATCTCCAGAGGCCTAAAGTCTCGGGAGGGACCACTCTCGGAGGGGAATTGACGGGGTGGAAGAATAGTTGCTGTGGATTGCGACAGAATCGCGTCTCGTTCCGTTGCCAAATATTGCCGGTAACGAGTTCCACGGCTCGCTGACGAATACGATAACCGCTCTAACATGCACGCCTGTAGTGACAGTACGTACTTGTCATCCCTCGGTGACTAAAAAATCCATCAAATTTTCTCAAGCTTTCAGAAACATTGCGAAGCGGCTAAGATAAAAAAAATAATCTCGAGTTTAACTAAAAATCCATACCGAAGCCATGACAATCATCTTGTAAGCCCGGTTGTGCAAGCCCGAAGTTGATTCGAGTGACGATGGTACGCGAGCCGGTATGGTTGATGGCATTCTGCCGCGTCCATAGGTACCATCGACAGAACCGCGTAATTCTGCCGCAGATATCGTCGAGGCTTGGGATTTCTCGATCGCACTTGGGAGAGACCGTGTATGTGGGAATATCGCTCGGGGATGGTACTGGTAGTAATGGTACGTATATACTCGACACGGCCGGAGCAGCGCAGCGCGGGATTAAGTATATGCATGTGCAAGCCCGGTATAGAACGGATACGCCTGATGTTGGCGGGCGGGCACCACCGTCGGTGGCAGACACGTATTCTACGTACTCTCGGGCTCTCTGCGTACAACGTACGGCTTATATATCTGTGTATACTGCCGGAGAGTATGTAGCCTTCGTAGCTGTACGTATATACCCAGATAGGGGTATCTATGGATATACATGGTGGTATATGGCGTATATGCATGGCATCCGTGCCGGTAGTAGCACCGGCGACGGCACGGCATATCGATCACCCCAAACCAACCCCTCGACGAGCGAAAGCACGGCTCTATATACGGCGATAGCCCATGCGAGCGCGGAGAGGAAAAGGGACGGAGCGCGAACATGAGAGCACAGCGAAGCTCTCGGAGCTCGTCTAGTATACTATGGCGCTATATATATACGCTGCAGACGCGTATGGCGACGCGTAGCGGTGGTGGTTCGTTGTAGACGTAGTAGCAGCGGTATCAGTAGTAGTAGTTGTTGTAGTAGTGGGTGGAGTAGCGGAGCCATGAGCCTGCCCGTCTCTGATAACTCACAATTCACCCGCGACCCCTCAAACCCTACTGCTCCATACCAGGCGCGCCCTTCTCCTTTGACTTTCTTCGTTCCGTTCTATCCTTCGTCTTAGCTTCTGTCTTTCTTTGTCGGTGCAGAGCACAGCGAGCGAACACGTTCGCGAACGCGGAAACACGGGGACGTGGCGAGGAAGGTTTGGACGAAAGCTCGCGGTAAAGGCGAGAGAACGGACGATTCTGGGAGAAGGGGTTTTCAGGGGGATGGGGAAAAATTGTACCGGGAAAAACGGTGTATCCGATGGGCTACTCTTTTATCTTCGATATCTTGATACCTACTGCGAGAACGCAATACCGCGCAAGCTGCGTTTTATGTTCATCTATTGATATTTAGGTATACGTATGTTAGATCGTTTTAAAAAAAATCTATTTTCTTCGGTGTTGGACGCTTAAATGTTAGTTTGGGTCTTAAAAAATACCCATATGAAATTTGAGCGGCGTATCTGATGTTGAAAGGTCGCGATTCTATAAAATCTTCGCTTCTTGGTTTCGGAATTTAACAAACTAGCAGAATATCGTCATCGAAAATGAACCGAAAAAAAACTGCAGACGATGTTAAATACTTGATGAACAACATTTTTTGGTTAAAGTCGTACCGATGGGCTACATGAGAATTCTAAATCTAAAATGAGATTTCGCTAGCTAAATGTGAAACTCGTCTCCGAGCCCGACCCGTAATTTATTCAACCGAGTTTCGTATTTCGTCGTATTAAAGCTCCTGTCTCTCATCCCTTCGTCGTTTTCGCAGCGCGGTTCGAAGGCTCGACGGTCCGCCAGACCTTTTTTCCCTCCGTAAAAGCTCCCTCGCCAACTCCGCAAGCTCGAGACTTCACGGACTAAGGGTGAATCGTGAGGCCCGCATCCCGGCGTCGCTCGGACAGGAACTCGACGTTTTCCACTTTCCCAGCGTCTGCACTTCGGCGTCGGGCATGCCACCCCGACCATCCTCCCCCTCCTCCACCCCCGTTATCATCCTCGCGCATCTCATGTTTGTTACCCGATGGCACGCGCGCATGGTTCGCTGTATCCACAGCCACGAGCATCAACCACCCTTCTATACGTCTGCCAGAACGAGACTGCCACCCCGCGCACAACTTTTGTAATTATATAGTCGAGATAGGCTTCGTCACCGCCGCAACATCTCCCGCTTCACGAGCATGTCTACCGAAGTCCTTCTCACGCTGTGTAGCAACGCCGATCTGCATCTTCCATCTCGATTTTTTTTTCGTGTGTTACTCTATTTTCGTTTTTTCTTTATTAACCCCCGTTTTCTTGGGGAAGTTGTTGTAATGATCCCGAAAATCGATTTTTGGCAGATCTTTACGTTTAAACGTCATTGGGATCAGAGAAAATTTTCGCAATCATTGCATATATCATGCAAGTTAAACAATTATATTAAGTTTATGTATTAACTATATATTGAATTGGGCATGTATAGACTATATACAAACTATATATAGTCGATATCCGTAATTCCATATATAGGTGAATTATAGACCATACATAATTTTTGGATTTATTATTATGTTATATTAAAGAGAATTATATATTATTATTATTTTTGGAATCATTATATTTATTTTGAGATTTTTTGTTAAATTGGACTTCTATAGACTATATTCAAACTATATATGCCCAATTCCATATAATACACAGACTATAGATTAGTTTCTTACTTGGGAAGCGACGCGTGGTACGGAATTTTCAAGGTACAGGTCGAGCACAAGGGCACAGCATTTTTTTAAAAATACTCGTCCTAAAATGCAACTTTTTCATGACAATATAAACGTTTGAAATCAAATATCACGAATAATTATAAGCTATTGTCCCATATCGATTTAGTTGAGTCGGGTCTGGTGAATTATAAGTCAAAAAGTCCATCCTGTACGTGAATTCGAAAATATCGATGTAGATTTTGAAAGTGTCTGAGCGCAGTCAAGCATTTCCACAATATTTGAGTGCGGATAGTGCTCGAGGGATGCGGTGGCGATGGGCGGGAGCCCACGGTCGCTTTACTTTACGCCGGATATAAACGTATGCACCCCTTCGGTAAAGCTCACCAACGCCCGGAGGCCAGCGGCCAGGACGGCGAATGTATATACTCTGCGAAACCTGGCAAACGACGGTTAGCATGCTGATTTCGAAAAACTCGATCCGCTGGCTTCAGCATCCCCGTACTACATACAATATTTATATACATACATATATATATATATATATATATCCATGCGCACGTCCATGCGTATATATTACATAATATATACTGTGGATTGTATACACGCCAGCGAAGACTTCTTCATTTTTTTTGCGTACTCGCTCATCCGCCCAAGCTTTGAAAGTCTCGTTACTCGAGAGACTGGATTATCAGAACCTCGACGAAGACCGCGTCATCGAGGATGGCGACCCGAACGAGAGAGCACGAGGGTTTTATTCAATCTGTATGGTAAGCAAACGTCTCTGACTTTGCCACTATAATCGGCTTGAGACGCGGGAAAGTTCCGTTCTTCGAATCTACGCGAAAAAGATTGCCAACTGTATCGTTTCGAATCTTCAGTGGTTTGTCGGAAATGGGCCCGTGACTTGGGAAATACGCTGCCAGGGTTCCCAGTCGAGTTGATGACGATTCGAAACGTTATTATCATCGAGATGACGGTAATACCTATCCTGGGAAACAAAAAACATTTTATAATGATTTTTCCCTAAAATATTCAATTTTTAGAAAATGTAAAATTATACAAGACTTAGGACGATCACCTACAAAAGAGTATAAGTTCAACGAAAATTTCGGAAATTTGACCTTCGCTATCTTCAACGTAATAAATTTACATTGATAATATTCTTAACAGTCATTCCGAAAGTCCAGAAAAAAATGTGCAACAATTATCAAACATTATTACCCGAAGGTCGAACACACCGACGATATTGTTGGTTCCTATCTTCGTTAACCAAGTTCCATCCGGGCTAATTCCAAATCGAAAGTCGATTCGAAACAAAACGAAACACGGTGCAAAAAGTTCTCGGTCTTCCTTCGCCGGTCTTTAGCTTGTGGGAGTGTAGCGAGAGGTGTAACGGCTTGTTGTCGAAGCTTTCTCCGTCGTTCCGGCGATGTACCAGAAATGGTGGAAGGTGGAAAATAGAGAGCAAAGGAACGTCGGGGCTTCCGGTAAGGGGATGGGAGGGTGGGAAAGAGTTGAGGGAGAAAGCGCGCGAGAGCGATTAAGCTCGGCGCTGTGGCTCGTCAGGGGTGTGGGAGTATACATTTATATATAGAACTAGTGTTATATACCGTATATACATATAAGTATATATATAGCTTCATGGAGGAACGGTGGTTAGGGGGCGGGAATCGATTTCGCTCGAGAGCCATCAGCTCGGAGCGAGAGACTCTCGTCGGTGCGCAGTGAGGAGAGGGTTGGTTGCTGCACAGCTATCCGAGGCTCAACGAGATAGCAACAGAAAGAGAGAGAGAGAGAGAGAGAGAGAGAGAGAGAGAGAGAGAGAGAGAGAGAGAGAGAGAGAGAGAGAGAGAGAGAGAGAGAGAGAGAGAGAGAGAGAGAGAGAGAGAGAGAGAGAGAGAGAGAGAGAGAGAAAGAGAGGGATTGTGGGTGTGTGTGTGAGAGAGAGAGATTGAGAGAGTGAGAGAGGGCGAGAGAGATAGCACGAAGGGCCCTCGGGTCATTAGATCGATCGCTAAAAGCCACGCCTAACGGTGGTTAGCATAACGACGCGAAGCCGCGGCGAGAGAGACACGCCGCGAGGCAGCTGGCCTCATTAACGCCCGATGCGTTTCCAATACATTTGCCACGTCGTACCTGTGCGACTCCTGTGTTGCGTCTTTGCATCACGATTATAACCGTAGCTTGCGTACGAGCGATGCCGTCTATTCTTCGGAGGAAACCCCGCGTGGCTTTTGCCATAATCGTCAACCGTCACGCTCGTCGTCGGGTTATCGATAGCGGCTTGAAGCCGGTCAATCGGAAATCGAGGAATCAAACGATGTTTTTTTTTTTATTAATTCACCTGTAAAGGATGAGGGAATTGGGATTTGCGTTTATAAGGGGTTTTTTAAAAAATTATGTTGCTTACTGAGTTTGAAATAATGATTTCTTCTTTGCGAAGATAGAGAAATTGATCGGAATTGTTTCTTTATTTATTTTTTTTGTAGAATTTATTTCGTTTGTGATTGGCTGAGATGATTGGGGTAAAAGTGAGCTGTTGAATTTTTTGTACGATGAAAGTTTTGGAACCTAATAACGACATTTGTAGTGATAGAAAATAGAATTTCGTAATTATTTCTATAAAATTATAGTTTTTTATTGGAATTAGACGTTACTGCCAAATAATTTCATATGTTTCTTGAACAAAAAACAGTGGAATCAGAATTCAAATAACAAATTTAATTTAACGGGTCTCCGAGTTGTTATTTCCGGCGTGAAGTTGAATGTTAAAAAAATAAATCGAACAAAGCTTTCGCTCTGTCGGTACGTATCTGATTCCGTAGATAACGAACGGACGGGTATAAATAATTATAGTATCGGCCACGAGTCGCGCGGTACGGGCGTCTAATCAGCCATCGCTCGACCAAACGTGCTCGCGTCGTGGCTCGAGAGTCACCGGTGCTTCATTAATTACACCGAACGAACAAATACGAGCGTACCGCCGCGGTTTTCCGAGTCCAACGATCGAACCCTGTGTCAGAGAGAAAGCAGACGCGAAAGGTTCGGTCCGGGGAAAAGCTCGCGAGGGGGTTGACGGAGCTTCGCTCTCGCTCGCGTGTCACATGGCTCGCAAGGATTTCAACGCTTCGACGATTTTTTCCCTCGCGAAATCGCACACCGAATGAATAAATATAAAATCGTTCGGAAATCACAAATCGGATTAAAATACATGGATACAATTATTGTCAGTATTTTTATTTAGTCAGTTTCGTTGGCCAATATCCGTCGAAAACTAGTTTTTTTCTAATCGTTTAATTATAAAACGTATGATCTATAATGTTTTTTTATCATAAAACTATTATCGTCCATTTTCTCGTAGAAAAGTTATCGAAAAAAAATTTCCGCCAATTTTTATGTATTTCGAAGTGTATAATCCATCATATTTTGTTATAAAATCATAATCAATATTTTTTCGTAATATCGACTGATCACAAGTATTTCCATTCGGTCAATTCTGTCGACCGATAATTGCCAAGAATACATTTTTCACTAATTTTTCTACTTCTAAAGTTACAATCAATTATTATTTCACGAAGTACTCGAGAAATCCCAAGTTTCGTCGCAACTGGAAGAAAGAGAAAAGCGTCGAGACGTTGAAGGAAGAAAGCGAAGAGACCGATGTGCGACGGGCAGAGACGCTGTACGGTGGCCCAGACCGCTTGATTGGATCTCGGGTGAACCGACAAACCGTTATTAGCACTGGCAACGTGTATTGTACTGTACTGTCTGTACAGCACGAGTGTGTCCACCATGTCCGTATGTGTAACATAATTATGTATCTGCTAATAACAGGTCAAATGCTCGCATAATGCGGATTCCCCAACCCTATCGATAATGAGAGGTCGGGAGGGGGGGAGGGGGATGGAATTCAGCATCAGGACCGCAGTGGTGACCCAGCATCACCGCATATCGTGTTATAAATAGCTGTGCGATAATCGTGAGAGTCTCAAGGCATCGCTAATTACATTTTTTTTTACCAAATTGTCATAATTTATCGTAGAAACAAAACATTACATTTGAGTTACCTTTGGTTTATCGTTATTTATATACCATATCGATGTTATCTCCTCGGATCTTGGTCCTGAATTGAGTTACGTGAAGGAGCTGTGTTCCGGGAAGGCGGCTGATGGCCGTCGAGGGTCGAGGAGTGAGCGCATATTAAAATATTAATTAAACTGCCGCGGGGGCCCAGACGCTGCAGATAGTAAACCAATTAAAGACGGCTCTCGAGAGGCCTCTTAATTCGTCGGGATCAACGTCGCGAGGGACTCTTTCCGAGAGACTCTCTGCTTCCCAGCTCTTTCGATGCCGTTCGTTTAGCTCTTTCTCTCTTCATCTCCCGCTATCCGTCTTTTTCATCATCTATCTCGGCTCGCTGTCGTTCACTCGCGGGGGTTTGTCGGCTCTTCGCGATCGCATTGCGCGGATAAAAGTCCCGACGCATCGACGCTCACTCGCCGGCGAATCGGTGACTTGAATGTCCTCCGTTCTTGATTTTCATCTTAAAAAATACGTTGAACGGTTTCCAAAATTCCCGAATTTTTTGGAATTGTAGCTTTTTGAATGGAATTAAGTTTTTTCTTCCTTTTTTTTTTGTTCCTAATAGCTGTAAAATGTTATTAAATTGGTATTTTAAAAAAAAGCTCTTGTCTATTTATAGTCGAAGGTATAATAAATATAAGTTTTCTGATTTTTTTCCGATAACCTGAACCGGCCATGATTCAAGATCATTGAATGATGATAATATATATTTTTGAAGTAAACGAAAAGTATGTTGTTTTCGTGTTTTGTTGTAATTGAATTTTTTTTCTTCAGCCATAAAGGATGCAATTCGTGTTGATGCATTGCTCGCGGGTGAGCAATGCGGGAAAAAATAATGTCGATTCTCACCGTAAGCGTCAAAATTCGATGCCGAAAGTCGCCCGTCAAAGGGAAATTCTGGCGGTTCCACACGCCGGCCACGCGACACTCGATCGTCGGTGTTACGTTTCAAACATGCTCTTCAGGTGTTTTATTTTTATTTTTCGTTCTCACGGAATTCCCCAACCGCTATCGAGTATGCGTTTAACGATTTACACCAGTTCCCGGCTTCGTCAGTCCCGATGAACTTGCGTAATCGTGATGGACATCGACTTTTAAAAAAGTTCATTGTAATTAAAGAAAAAAAATATTACGATTAAAAACCGTTAGCGTTATTTTTGATTGAATTAATATTTATTCCGGAAAACAATAATTATGGAATTATCGAAAAAGTGAATGTCTGAGGAAACAATTACCCGAATAATTCGAAGGTTTTAGTGAAGCTCAGTACGATTCACCGGCTGGGGGGAGGAGGGACGAGGAGGAGAAGGGGAAGTGGATAAAAAAATTGCCGGACGCGAGAATATGGAATAGTTGCAGCGACTTTCGAATTGAATGAACTCAGGGTGTCTGTGAAGTGGAGGATGGAAAATCCAAACCTGAACGAGATGAAAAGAAATAGAGATTATCAAGAGGTGTCCTTCCGCCTCTCTTTCAGCAACAAGGCTCCGTATCTTTGACCCCGACAATCCTAGAAGAGTATCGAACGAAAATACACAAGCTGCGAGAAACCAAAGACATTAATGGAGCCGAATAAAAAATTACGAACCAATCGAATACGATGCATACTTTCAGATTTCCAAAAACCCTCAATTACGATGAAAATATGGTGGAACCTAAAACCGTTCGAAAGTTTCATTGTTTCTGAATTTTTAAATATCGAGCGACGCACAAAAATAATTTTTGTCTTTCGAATTCACGAGTAGTCCGAGCAGGACTAACCGTAAAGATTGCTTATGCACGACATTTTGCATAATACCCGTCTGAGTCCGGATCGAAAGCTCGCGATGAAGAACGACGCAGGGTCGAGGGAGAAAGGCGACGGAGGTAGGATAGATTCTTCGCCGGTGACACGAGGATATTCGCCGTATAGCTCGGTATTATACGTAATATGCCATCTTACGAACGCGGAGAAGCAACGTCGACCAACGTCGGTCTGTTCCCGGTCGGTTCCTTTATTCCCGGTCCGCCGGAGGATAAGAGAAGACGACGGTGAAAAGAAAGGCGAAGCAGCGGAGAATTGCGAAGCAAAAAGAAAAAGTAACCGGCCCCGGCTCGATCACCGCCTTCTCGTGCGGCGTAAAGAGCGAGCGAGAAAGACGGAGCAGCGATGCAATGCGGGAGCAACGGAAAAAAGATATCGGGAGAGGATAAAAAAGAAAGAGAAAAAAAAAAGAAGAAAACTAACGAGTAAAAAAAAAAAAAATAAATAAGTCGAGGAGCGAGATGCGAAAAAGGAAGAAAAAAAAATCGTCGGCGTGGAGGAGTAGATGGAGGGTGAAGAGAAAGCGAAATAGCGGGTGATTCGGAGAAACGTGAGAAAAAGAGAGAGAGAGAGGGAGGGAGGAAGAGAGGAAAACGACGAGTACGATGCTGGTGATGGTGGTGCTGTTAGTCGCTGCTGGTGGTGCGGAGAAAAGAAAAGAAAAAAAATGAAGGAGCGGAAGAGAAGAGCCTGGCAGAGCGGCTCTTGGAGTCGGAGGCGAGGCTGTTGGGAAAGAAAAGTGGCGAGGGAGCTGAGAGAACGCTGCCGCCGTTGCTGATGCTGGTGGAGGTTCTGGTGGTGCTGGTGGTAGTGCCACGGCTACCGACTCCGCAGCCAGTGGGAGGAGAGCTCGAGTCACAGGATGAGCCGGCGAGCGTTGGAAGGGTAGCGTGAGAAGGAAAGAGTGAGAGAGAGAAGAAGAAAGATGGAGATAGGATCTGCGAAAGGATCGTCGGAGGGTGAGACTCCCGACGTCGGGACTGAGACTCACGAAGCACCAGCTACGTACCTTCGGCTTGTCTATTTATATATAGACGTATATACCGAAGGGGTCCATATAGTATATATACGATATAACTGGGAGAGAGATGGAATTGAGAGAATGAGTGGGGGAACTCATCGGTAAGAAGAAGAAGAATTATTGTGATCGCCATACCCCACTGACCCGCAATGAAAAGGAGAAAAAAAAAATATTCGTGACACTTTGTGAGCTTTCGTCAAAAGTACAAACGAAAATGTTAACGAAACATTGACGCTATGTACGTATTTAGTATTATTTGCTTTTGCCATATGAGTATACAGCTTATGAAATAGCTCTTCTATGTAATTCGAGATCTGATGTGTTGAACTTAAAAAAATTGTGCCAAGCAATCATGAGACGTTCATGGAAAGCTTGTTGATAAATAGGTAATATAATGCAGAAGAGAGAATACGTGAACTGTATTTCGTGATTGCCAAGTCTTAAGGGAGATTCGGCCATCATTCATTGCGTTTGGGCTTTCATTCGTGCGGAGCTTTTACGAGCTTGAGCGTGAGAATTGCATCGGCCTTTTCTCTCGCTCTTTCCCTCTCTATCTCTCTTTATCTTTTCTTCTCTTTGTCTATATCCGGAGGCGCAAAGCCAGCGGCCCTGTTCACGAGAGCTTTTATGGCTTGTGAACGGCTCGTCGTCGTAGTCGTCGTCGTCGCGCCCTCCTTGCCCCCGCGTCCACTGCTTCCCTGCAGCTTCCGTGTACCGGTAGCCAACTCATGACCCACTTCGTGTCTAGAGATCCCCGGCTCTCCTAGCTTCCATCGTCCTTACAAACGCATCTCCGTGGTGCGAGCCCGGCGAGAGAACTATGCTTGTACAGTCGATGCACTCTGCCTTGTTCGAGTCGAATGCCAGCACGTACCATCGAGACGCAAACGATGCAGCCCGGTTCCACGTTCGCCTTCCGTTAATCTACATCTCTTTATCTCGCTCTTTTTCTCATTTTTTCTTGTTGTCTGCAATTTATCTCAATGTTCGTTTTTCTCTATTATTTATTATCATCCTTACATCGTTTTTTTTTCGCGCCAGGGCAATACGAAGATTAAATAAAATTGATTTATCTCTCTTCCTTCCACTCTTTATTTCTCTTTGTTTCCACAATTTTT